>JAIFRP010000119.1:96295-113906 GCA_032403825.1 Odynerus spinipes
TCTCTCTCTCTTTACCCATCTTCTACGCGCGTTGCTCCTTTCTCGCGGTTCGTGATATATATTATAGCCTCCGTGCATATAGTTACATATACTATATGTAGTAGACGTATGTACGTTCCTGCATATACCTACAGATACATATATGTAGATATCCATGTATACGAAGGGTGAACACATCATACAGGTGGACCATGCAACCCTTCACCCTTTCCTGAGGTAACCTGCACAAAACGCCATGGTATATAACTTCCTCACCGGCAGGACCTTATGTATAAGCCCCACACCCCCTCCCTCGATCGAATGTATTACATAAGCGGTGTTGTATATGATATGCGCGTCTAAGCATCAGGTGTTACACATACATATGCATCTATCAGGATATTACTGGTAGAGTCTAGGCTCGCGCTCTCCGTGTTGGTGGGTAGGTAATATTCGCCGATCCTGAAAGCACGTTCGAGCGATCGATCTCTCTCTTTCTCTTTCTCTCTTTCGCTCACTCTCTCTCCTCTATCTCCGTCTCGTTCACTCTTCTTCTTCGGGCGACCTCCTTTGCTTTGCACCATCGTAGCTTGCATTCGAAGGTCTGCTACGTCGCCAAGAGGAAGAGAGAGAGAAGCACGAAGCACCACGAGAGAGAGAGAGAGAGAGAGAGAGAGAGTGGATGGTGTACCGTCGAGTAGGTATCTCAACTTACGATTGCCCTGGGGGGCGTGCACAGAAGTGCAAAGCAATCGTCTCCCTACTCGACCCTGTGGCTCTAGCTTCTCCTTGCTAACGTATCGGAATACACGTACAAGAGAAAGAGAGAGGCAGAGAGAGAGAGAGAGAGAGAGAGAGAGAAGGTGGCGTAGGGTCGGTCCACTGTTACCCTCCTAGTTTCGCTCTCGAGTTACAGACAGAACGTACGACTTACGGAATTCCACTCGAAGTCGAATACTTTCTTTCGTCCAGGCACAAACGTGCTGGCCCCGACGGTAATTCCTGCGACCTTTCGATCCTGCGCTGCTCCCGTCCCTTATTTACGCGAGTCTTCCATGATTTAAGGGAAAAGCAAAAAAGAAAGAGGGTGGAATAGAGGAAGACCTTGGAAAGAACCCAAAGCAGCTTTTCTAGGAATTTTTTTCCTCTTAAACGGACACCAACGCCGACACGAACAACCCATCCACCGGTTCAGGGTTCCATTTTAACGAGGTTACGCTTAACAAAGGGGGTTACGTTTTAGGCAAATTTATCGGTCCGCACGATCGAATAGGGATAGACGAAGGTGTGTAGCTCGCGTGAATTTATCGAAACCACGTCGGAACCCATCTTCGATCGTGGCTTTGCACCAGCCGGAAGCCGTCCGTCGATGAGACGATATATAGATATCGGATGCATGCACCGTAGTCCGCTTATTACGGATTAACGATGATCCAGTTCGAGTCCGGTGTAACGACGAACGAGCAAGGGAGCGAGAGAACGCGACCAAAGCAACCCTCCGGCGTGACGGAAGAGGGCTTCTCTCTGGTGATGTTGGTGGCAGTGTAAACCGGCTTTACTCGACGTCTCCAGACTCCCTGATGAAAGAGTCGCGGAGAGTTGTGTTCTTGTTCTTCGGTTCTTCTTGTTGTTCGACCATATTTCTCTTCTCTACCTTCCACCCACTTTGACTCTTTTACGTCCAGCTACGTTTTTTACTCCTCGATGCGATTCGTTATTGTCTAGTTATGAGAAAAGAGTGTTCGTAACACTTTGACCTTAGAAAAAGTAGTTTGCGGGAGAAGAATGTAAGTAGGGGAATGAAAATATCGGAGCACTGTTGCTTCGGATAGGGAAAAAGCTTGATAAAAAAGTGAGTAATGAAGGTAATCAATGTTTCAAATCGAGATTCGAGTTCACGGTCGTCGTGTCCCGACAATGAATTAAAAGCTAGCGGTGTTGGCTACTCCGATCGTGCGAATAGATACGTGGGCAACGTTCGAGAGAGCGAGAGAGACAGCATGAAGTCGAGAAACACGAGCGAGCGCATCGATCTTCCGCTTCTCCGAGCTAAGTGCTTCTCGCCTCTCGCTCTTTCGTTCTCGTTCTCGTTCTCGTTCTCGTTCTCGACGTCTCGTTGCCCCGAGAAACTATACTTAAATCGACGATTATTCGGAACAGCAGCTATCCACCCATCGACATCGATCGTAACGTGATTTCCAGCGATGTATATACGATATAAGAGACCAAGAGGGATTTCACCGGACTATTTTCTTCTCTTTGTTTTCACTTTCTCGGTTATTCGTTCGGTAGCTTCGGATTTACTACTTTGTGAAAATACGAATGGCATTCGCGCGTAAGATACCTACTCTCTTGCTCTCTCTTTCTTTCTCTCTACAGACAACGTCCATCCGTATTCGTTAGCTCCCTTTTAGGGTTAACCGTCGGTGGGCATCTCACGGCAGATCCAGATCCCTTGTTTACAGCCCGGGCTTAGCTTTACGAGCGTGTCGATCGTGCGTGGAATCGCAAGCGACTCCGTTTCGGAGTTAAGAGCGGGATAGGAATAGCGATGAGATTAGAAATTCACGGACTCGTCGTCGGAGACGTGCCGGTTCTTCTTCACGGAGGCGGCCACCGTCGTTGTCGTCGTCGTCGTTGTCGTTGTCGTTGTCGTTCTCCTCGACGCTCGAACGAATCTTACGGCTGTATTTTGACGGCTCGGCTACCTTGTGAATACGTTGATGCCGAGAGCTTTTAGACGTTCCGCTACGGTAGGTACCCGAGACGGTATAGGTACTACTGTTCGCTGCATCGAGGGGTTAGACGCGATCAGAATTTCGAGCGAATTTCTTAGGGGCCGAAAAGAGGGGTTCTTTTTACGATCGGATCGTAGTCCTCTTATCGCGAAGATGGAAAATATGCAGAGTGTTACCGCCGTCATCGGATGGTTAACGATCCCTGGTACCTACGCGTACGAAACGAGAGACCCGTTCATTAGCGAGAAAAGTAGGGAGATCGATAATTTCTTTCGTAGATTTAAGATCGAGATATATACCCGCTCGTTTGTAGAATACAAAACGATATTCTTCGGAAGCCTCGTAAAATATCGAATCCCGACGGTATAAACCCAGAGCAATTCGTTGCATTCTCGCTGCTCCTGCTGGATCGTTATAGCGCGTATAAATTCGTTGCTGGAACAGGAAGCTCGTCGTTACACGTCGGATACGCACCGGGCTTACGGGAGCACGAGCGAGCATCGTTTCTGTGCACGCGCGCGCGCGCGGGATATTACTAAATCAAATATTTGCGGTTGTTCAATGATTAATCTCTATAAATATATAAATGGTCGCTAAATCAGAACGTAAACCAAAAAGGGATGACACGATCCTTACACGAGCCAGGCTGCAATGACGGTTTCGCGTTACGGAACGCTTTTGTTAGCGACGTTAACGAATGCTCCTGGAATCGTATGATAATCGCGTCAACTCGATTCTCTCTTCTTGTAACACGAAATCTTCCGAACGTGGAAAGATACTGCACATTGTATCTTCGTTGGTCATCAAATATTCGTGGAACGAAATAACGAAAGAGAACCAAAAATTCTACTCGTATTTCACGACTCGTAATTATTCTTCTCTCTCTCTCTCTCTCTCTCTCTCTCTCTCTCTCTCTTTCATTTCGACAAATCAACAATTCGTCGAATCACCGACGAATTTTGATTACAATCTCCAAAATCATCGTTGCTTCGGTGTACGCGCGTAAAATATTCGTCTCACCGCGTAACGCATTGTACCCTACATTTAAATCGTTCCGCCGATTTTCCTGCGGAAAAATTTGGTGAATGTGCAAACGAGTGACAAAAAAAGAGTAAGAGAGTTTATTTAGAGGAACGCGGTCGTCGTTTTTAGCGAGAGAAAAATTCGTAATTCGAAAACACGTAGGTCGGGTACAAACGTGCGCGGAGTTATAAATTAGATCGTCGCATGAGGCACCGCTTAAGCACGAGACTCGGCATTATATCGTGGAAGTCGTTTATCGGCCCGCACCGAAGACAATGGGAATGCGGAAATTATTTATCGTAGAATAATTAACCTCGCGCCTAATACGAGCCACCGGCGTACCATCGCTACGTACTCTACCTACCGGCTATGACACATATATGTACGTGTACGTGTGTAGAGCAACGGAGTACGACGACAACGCGCGATAAAGCGGATTTCAAATTAGAGGAGCAAACTCCGCTTGAAGGTGTATGGTCTGTGTTACTCTATCTCTCTCATCTCTCTCTCGTTCTCTCCCTCTCTCTTCCTTACTCTTCCTTTCTCTCTCCTGCTACCTCTCATTCTCCCTTTAAGCGAGGCTAAGCGCATGGCGCTTAATCGTCCGCCATATATTTTTCGTTTAGGAGGAAACTGTTAACGATAGAGGAAAGGAAGGAAAAGGGAGGGCGAGTGCAAAAAGAAAAAGAGAGAGAGAGAGAGAGGGAGAGAGAGAGAGACAGAGAGAGAGAGGAAGAAGGAGGTTGGTAATAAGAAAGAAGAGAAGCACACCGCGGTAAACCGGTTTTTTATCGCGACTCGCAACTACGCCAGCGTTTATTAACAATAACATCTGCGAGAGTGGACGAGAATCTTCCTCCTCCTATTATGCCGTAGATACGCGTTTATGCATTATGCTCGACTACAGGGATTTTAGGATTCACAATGTCCCATGAAGGGTTAAGCAAGCTTTTATCTCGCAGTCAGCGAGAACGATAAAACAAAAAGCTTTGTAAACGTTTGTGGATTGGGAAAAAAGCGTATTTATCCTTTTCGAGTGGCACTTCATTTTTAATAACAAGTAATGTACTTTCTTTTTCTCGTCACCGACCAAAGATGTAGCTACATATTAATCCAGAGCTTTACTTTACCTCGGCTTTTTCTCTTTCTCTCTTTCTCTCCTTCTATCGTTAATCAAAGGTGAACGCGGTAACGTTCGTACGATAACGAGGTATTTATAATACACGTATAAAGTTTGTACACGTATCGTCTGAACGGTTGAAATAAAATTAAACGGAAAAAGTCAATCGAAACCACGGTACGTTCTTCGTTATTTTACCGCTCGAGCTAAACGGAAATCGGTTTATCTTCCTTTTTTTCGCATTTACCCACCCGCTCCGTATTTTACGGGAAATTATCAAGATCGCGTCGAGCGCGAGAGTTAGCAAGTATCGCTTTTGAGTCGCTTGGAAATGCTGTTGGCGCTCGTCCTCTTCTTCGCGAAGAAAACTCGTGGCTGATTTCGACATTATGCAAACGAACTACGACAAGGAAACTTAGTATTTCTATCCTCATTCCAACGTAATTTTTCACCGAACTATATTTCCGTCTACCAGCGCGGAGCTTAAAGACGCGAAGGTGGAGAAGAAAGAGAAGGTAAAAAGTGAAGGGCAATGGAGAAAAGAGGAAAAGAAGAGAAGGAAGAAGAAGGAGAAGAATCAAAGTTAAGTGTCTCGTCCTTTACATTCGAGCCACTTTCCGCATACAAAGTGTACAAGGAAATCCAAAATGCGGGGTAGGCGAACGTCGTGTCTCGGATAAACGTTTAAAGCTCTCTCCTCTCTCTCTCTCTCACACACACACACACACACACACACACTCACCCGGACAGGGGAATACCCGGCTCGAAACGATAACGTTCTTCTCATCGACAAACGATATCTAATATCGTAGGAATTCGGAGCACTCGAGGATCGCTCGATTTTGGGATCGAGAATCGGTCGAATGTCCCCAAAATTTTCTCGGTTCCTCTCCAATCGTTCTTGAGCTTCTTCTCCCTCCCTCTCTCTTTTGGTCACAAGAATACGACGTATGTGTATCTACGCGAGCAGGTCGTGCACGTCGAAGCGAACGTTGGATAATTTGACTGGAATTTCAGGACGTTCTTGACGTGCCCATCGAGGATATTAGATTAAAAATGTAACCGCGGATGGAGAGCTAGGAAAATAAGGAATAATAAAGAGTTAAACGCGGGCGTCCCGTGAGACGAGACAGGCCGATTGACGACGGAGAAGCGGAAGCAGAAATGGGATACGAGCGGAGGGAACGACTTGGAAATTCCGTAGCTGCTTTCTCGTACTTAATTCTTAAATACTGTCTCGACTGAAATATCATCCGCTAATAGTAGATACTACTTACTTTCTCTTTCATTTTTTTTCTCTCTCTCTCTCTCTTTCTCTCTCTTTTACTAATATCGTATCGTTGTTAGAAGATAAGCGCTAACACAATACGTTCATGCGTTGTCGATATCGTATCGATGGCAGTAATTAATAATCAAGCGATCGTTTATTCCTACACACATACACACACAGGCTGAAAGCGATCGATAGAAGGTAGAATCGCAATCAGAGTTTTGCGACGCGTATAGAACGAGATTCGTTTGGCGTAATGACGTAGACGAGTTTAATATCGACGAACGAAATAACATGCCGGGGTGGAAGAGGGTGCGGTACCGATGTTATGAAAAATCGTGCAACGCGTAAACCGGTAGTAGTCCGTTCGTCCGGCGGAAGGTGACAGAGATTTATCGCGAGAAGAATCGCGAGAATAAAATATCGCTTTAAATCGTTCGCTCGATCGAGAGATTATTAGAGACGTATATGTAAATCGTTGTATACCGATCGCACATAAATCATATATCCTGCATCGCATTATGCTTAAATCGTAAATCACTACGCTACGATCTCTCGCGCCCACTCCTATTTTCCATTCCGATCCACCTACCCCGCTAGAGTGAACGAGAGATCCGCTTGTCGCGAATTAAAATATCGATTGAACGACGACGATTCGATACGATCATCGTCTCGAAAGTTGTTGCTCGACATTAATCGTAAGGATATAACATGGTCGACGAAATAATAGGGTGGAAACATCGCTCTCTCTCTCTCTCTCTCTCTCTCTCCCTCTCTCTCTCTTCCCCCCATCTTCTATTTCGACATCGATCGTACAACGGGGTTACCCTCCTCGTGGTACATACCTACTCGACGAAGCTGCGATATTTCGAGGCAAGGCGAGGAGATGCATCCGGCATAAAATGTATGCGTTTCCTGAAAGACGCGTGCTCTTATGTACGCGCGCGGAGTTTCGTGTATTGGGAAACCGCGAGAATTTACTCATACGGGCGAACGTTCCTTCTCTCTCAGACACACGCTCACACATATAGACGGCCAGACATTCGTGACACGCCATCTCTCTTACTTCCTCTATCTCGTACGAGAGCTTTCGGATCGGTCGAAAAATCTTGGAAACCTTAGCTGTCCGCAACGAAGTCCGGTTGCGGGCTCGTACCCACGTCTATATAGCGAACGCTTTGGCTAGAATTCCGGAACATTCTCTCGACGTGTCCGTGCTGAAACTATCGAATTAACGGTGTGTGTACAACGCTCAGGAGAAACGGCATTTCCCGTTGACGGAGCCGAAGCCACACCGGCTGTCTGCTGCAATTCCATCGAACGGAGAACCACCGCTAGTCGTAGTAGTAGTAGTAGTAGTAGTAGTTAGTGGTAGTAGTAATACTAGTAGTAGGTAGTAGTACCGGGCTGCCTGCCTCGGTGGTTGCCTGCGTCTTCGCTTCAGCCTCCGAAACCTATCTCTCTGCCACTTCCCGACTCTCCTCTCTTCGTTTCTATCTCCGTTGCTCCTCCGGTACAACGTACGTATCTGCTACTAGCTGATGCTTCTACCCGGTGGCTGTGCTGGTGTCAGTTTTGCAGGTTTCTTCAAACGAACTATTTCGAACTCTCCTAATTCTCTCTCTGTATCTCTCTCGCGTTATTCATCTCTTTCTCTTTCTCTTCTAAAGAGGTTAACATAGTGAGTGACTTCGACCAAATCGAGAAATAAATACAATCAAAAGATCCCATTACCGTTTCTCGCTTCGGTATCGTACGAAAAACCGAGGAACGTGAGTGTATATAAAAATGAATTTGATCCGAGCCTATTGTCTCGAATGTTTCATCAAACAGGGTAAATAATTTAAGTATGGGGCTTCGGGGGAAAGGTACGAAAAAAAGAGTTTATTAACCGAGCATATTCTATTGTTTCAGAAGAGTCCACGGAAGGAGGAATCTCCCCAGCGACATCACCGAAGCGTTCGACCCTACTCATCGAGGGTGAGTTATTAATCTCGTATCCCCGGTGTCTAAAGGTTCTCTCTAAAGTGTTCCTCTCTCTCTCTCTCTTTCTATCTCTCTTCTTCTCTCGCTCTGTTGGCATTGAATCGAAATCGATCCATACCGGTAATAATTACGCCCATAGGATGGAAGTCGAAAGCGAAAGCCGTTCCTATTTATTCCAATGTCATTAACGCTGCGAGTGTCGTTCGATCGAAAACAATATGAGTGAAAGTAGCGCGCGTAACCGTATCGTATAGTTAAAGTTTTACATGATATCCTGGCTAATGAATATATCGCGTATCGTAGGAACGAATGAAATAAAAATAGGTCGAATTGATTTTACACCGCCCAGTAAATGTTTCCAATGATTCGAGAACGCGTATGGGAAAGTAGAAAAATTTATACGAGCGTACGAGAAAGCGGGAGGAACGTTCTCGAGTGTAACGCTCGAGTAAAAGGTAGTTTGGCGAGAGTAGGGATCAGCGTGAAGGGCGAGTAAGAGAGCCAGTCCGCGCCTTAGGGTGCGCTCGTCGAGAGGAGAAAGCGAGAGAGAGAGAGAGAGAGAGAGCTCTTAGCCGGCCCCGCTAATTATTTCGTTCGTGAGCTCCCTACCGATGACGTCAGCTTTCGGCTATCCCGTCTAAAAACAGTCGCTCGCACGCTCACTCGCACTCTCCTCGTGCGAGTCCCTCCCGAGTCGGCGGGCCACCTTCGAGCCGGCAGCCAACGCCTTCGCCTTTCGACGCGTTTCCCGCCTCTCTCTTTCTCTCTCGTGTACCCCGATCCTTTGCGTTGTCTTCTTTGGCCTAATGGCCATGTGCTTTGAATATTTTATCTCTGCTTTCCTCTTATTCATCTCGAGAGAGAAGAAGAGATATATAGATAGATAGATAGATAGATAGAGAGAGAGAGAGAGAGAGAGAGAGAGACCAACCGCAGCGCTGCGGTTGAGTCGCCATAGGATCCTTTTGTTCTTTCACGATGCCGGTTCTTTCTGTACCTGCGGATGATCGTTCGAAAGAAAAGGATCTGAAAAATCAGAGATCATTTTTTAACGCCAGGTAGTTAAGTTAACTTTTCTTGTCACGTTGACTAAGCGTTTTTTAATTCGGTTTAGTGGGAGTTACGTGCTCGACGAAACTTGCACAATTCTTTCAAATGGCACATCTATTTATAGAGGTAGGTACCTACGCTGCACGATTTGCTAGATACGTTGACTCTAATCGAATTTAAAAGTTCGGACCCGGAACCCATAGGCGACAATAGTGAAACGCTTCGCGAAAATGGCGAACGATAAAAGTCTCGTTTACCGTGCGATTCGTTTGAATTTTAAGGCGAGTGCGATAACGCGATCGATCGGCTCTCTCTCCCCTCCCCTCCCCCCGCTCGGCGAAGTTTCTCTTTGTAAACGTGCGTATTCTTCCTTCGCGAGCTCGGCTCCACCCACGTCGTCCTTTTTCCATCGAAACTGTTTTCGCTACCGTCGACAGGCGTTTACAGTCGCGGCCGATAACGCGTCGGTGATAAATTTGAGCGTCACCTCGTAAAGTCGCTACGTTGACGGAGAAACTTGCAAAGAGAGACAGAGAAGGTGAGGGAATGGAAGACTCGTTAAAATCGAGACCCTCTCGAAGTTGCTCTCGATCAGTCTCGATGAGAATCCGTACTGTGCACAGGAATGTACTCAGAGGTTTCGCGTTCTCTTTTTTAGACCCTATACACTACAGTATCTGTACGATATTCCATATCGCTATTTTACGATATACGATCCAATGGAATTTTATTCGAAGACTTTATAGAATTTATAATAATAATAATATCTCGTCTCTTCGTAAAAATCCCAAATTTTAAAGTCGCCACATCGAATAGAAAACGCGAGAAGCATGGTAGAAGTAAGGACTCCGCGAGAGGCGAGTTACGCGGGATATCTTGAAAATCTCGTTGTTCAGGGCGTGGTGGCGGGCTGCCGGAGGTCGGTCTGGGCCACCCACACTAAGCCTGGGCGCCCACAGCCAACACTGGAAACAGGGAAGCGCGATAGTCGACCACGCTACTACGAGGTCGTTCGCTAAAGCACGAGCCACCTAGAGAGAGAGAGAGAGAGAGAGAGAGAGAGAGAGAGGATTCGCCCTTTCAACCCCCAACCCCACCACCCCTTTTACTCACCCTTCAGCGTCCCTTCGCGTATTCACGCGCACGAACACAGCTCGGCGAATCCACGTCAGAGACCACACATTCTGATTAGTGGCAAATAATAGCCGTAACAATGGGCCCACCATCGCTGCGACGGCTCGTGCATCTAGCTCTCTCTCTCTCTCTCACACACACACTCTCTCTGTCTCTTACATGAGCTTCTCCACGCCTATGTGCATCGGAGCGCGCGCGCGCGCGCTCGCAAGCATCGCAGATGGCGTTCCAGCAGAAGCAACCCTTCGTGCGTGAGCACTGTGCACGCGCGTACACGCACACGCGTGTAGACGCTTTCACGCGTGCATGTGACTTTACGTGCGCGCATATGGGTCCCCTTTGTGAATACCGTACATAGGAGTGTGAGAGAGCGAGATAGAGGGAGCCTTTGCGTTAACCCCGGAGACACGAGCCAATCAATCCCCGTCTGCTTTCGGTTTCGCCTCAACCCCACGCGAGTGTTTCCCTTCGGAGAGAAGTACGTCCGTGGAATTTCGATGATCTTCGCGTTGAAGGAGCTCCTTTCCTCTTCTTCTTTTTCTTTCTATATCTCTCCCTTTCTCTCGCTTTCTCTCTCTTTCGCTCTCTTTTCGACCCTTCGAGACGCGTCGATCGTCGAGAACGCTCGTTTGCCGATCGCGAGTAGGAGGATCAAGCTTTGCGCTTCGTGCGTGTACGTGTATGTATGAGAAAGAGGGAAATACAAGGAGGGATGAGATCGTTCGGTGTCGAGTCTTTGGATTTTCGAGAGGGTGAGAACAAGGCGTTGCGACGTTCCGAAAGTTGCTTTTATTAGGCGCCGAGAAAAAGAAAGGAAGAAGGGACGCGAAGGGTGCGAGACTAGACGAAACCAAACTCGGGACGCTGCTGTCGTCCCTATTGCTGCTTAGCGACGAGCGCGTGAAAACGTCGTTGGCTGTCCGACGCGATAACTTTTTCTTGCAGCGAGCTTGATTATCTTCTTTCGTTCCTCCTTAACTACGCTCGCTCGTCCCATCGTTGGAATTTATTATCGTGAACAGTTAGGGTAAATTTACTAGGGTATAGAATACAATCTTTATTAACATCGTTCGACGCGATCTGGAGCTTCGTGTCTTACTCATGAACCTTTTCACCTAAACCTCAAGAAATATACAGGTATATGTAGTACCTATATAATTGATTAAAAAAAGAGAATAAAACTAGAAAGAAAAATCATCCAACATCAAAGCCAAATCACTTCTCGTTTCTCAACGACCCGAGACTAACGAGCTCGGTCTACTCTCAAACGTCAACTTCATAAGCTTCGAACGTGGATGAAAATCTCTCGTCGGATGTAACACGCAAGATCGAACTCTCCTTCGAAATGTCAAGGTCGAGGTCTCGGAAGGTGGAACGAGCTATCCCGAGACTCGAACGTATAACAGAAGCTTTCCATATTTAAATTTAACTTTAAGCGAAGGAAGATAGGAAAAAAGAATGGAAGGTTAAGAGGAGAGAACGGAAAGAGAGAGAGAGAGAGAGAGAGAGAGAAGATTCGGTAGTCGAATCGAGGTTAAATCCACGATCCAAGGTTAAGGTTAATGGTCGAAACGAATAGGGAGCACCGAGCGAGAACGGCCTTTCCAATTACGAGAGAAATAGAAGAGAAGAAAGAAAAGAAGAGAAAAAAGAGAACTAAAGACGGTAAAAGAGGAACGAGAAAAGGCGACAAGCTCGGCTTTATCTAATCTTGTTCTCGAACGTGAGCTAGCGAGGTAGAGAGAGCGAGAGAGGGGTGGGGGAAGTACAGAAGAGTTTTCCGTAACTCGTACTCGTCTCGCGGCGAGTCTCTTTTCTCGACCAGTGTGCTTCTCTTTTTCCTGCCTCCCCTTTCTCTTTACTTTTTTCAAGAAAGGAGAATAACGATCGGGAATTACGGTCATTTTCTGTGTGACCGCGCGCAGCTGGCTTATTGTGTGCGAGGAATACGCTCGGAAGGAAGGATGGAAAGAGAAACGGAGGAGGACGAGACAGCGTGCGCGGCGAGGCCAAGTTTGCCCTGTACTTCGTTACACGTCACCTGCACTTCGCTCTACACGTCACCGCCGGCGTTCGGGTTACTACGGTAAACGTAGCCAGAGGGTGATAAGGTGCACGACCTTATTAACCACCGTTCTCTATCCTTTTTTAAGCTTCCGACTAGTGCGATTTCTAGGCCTGTGCCGGAGTCATTTTTAACTCACATCGAAGTGTTGCATATATGTATATTTTGATTGTCGCTCGAGCTCATCATCGATACTATACTAACACAGACGATTTTCGTTTCATTATTACATGTTAGCGGCAAAATATATAATTCCGGCATTCTATGGAATGCCTAGAAAATGTATATAGTTACTAAGATCATTAAGCATTATATGAACTAAATTATATTATAGTATATAAATATAATAATATGAAATGGCTAGGTAAAGTATATAAAACTATTTAAATAAAAAAATTAAAAAAAATGCATACATTGCCTGGGTTGTGTCTGGATTTTTCCTGGGCATTCTACACCACTCCTAGGTATAATTCCTAATATAATCCCTAAAATCATCAGGCATTGTATATGAAATAAATTATGTTATATACATTTCCTAGACATTCTATAGAATGTTGCGGAATTATATACTTTGCCAGTAACATACACAAACAGTTCCGTCACTGTGTACGTTATTGTTTTTAATACAAGGAGTTATTAGTGACCCCAGCACAGCATACGGAGGATTAGCTGACTCAAGAAATCGCTAGATAACACGATTTTTGGCGAATTAACTAATCGATAGGCAATTGTCTGCCTAAACCACCGCTGATTAATGTACCGATCTCCTCCCCATTCGCCCTTTATTGTATATTCAGGCTTTTTATTCGAGAAATGTACACGCGAGACTTTTTATCGAGCATTTATATCATACATAAAAAGTGATCTCACTCGTTCGTCACATCGAGATTAGAGCGTCCACCACATTTTTCTTCGCTCTTCTATTCTTACATCTTTTCTTCTGGCAATTACCTATTTCTCTCTCTTTTCCCGGACATTTTTGTACGTTAGAAACAATAACGTCTCTCTCGAGCTCGCTACGCAATAAAAAACTTACTCGATCGTTCGTCGTTCACGATATCCTTGTTGAATCGTCGTCGCAAGCTAGCGGATCCGCGATCCGTGATCGTTCTTTCCAAATTCAGCAATGAAACGGACAACACGTGTTTTTTCGAAGTACGGAGCTTAAAAATGAAATTTGAAGTGTAAAAGCTTGTTGTATGTTCGTTACAATAAACTCGTTATACACGACAAATACCTACAACAGCAAGAACTTGGAATTCATTTTAAGAGCCGAAACGCGCTAATCGACGCGATGGACGAAAACGTACTCGGCAGTGTGCGTTTGCGTGTATTACAGGAGCAACCACTGCTCGGAATAATCGATATTATTGTTATTTGCTCTTCCGTTAATCGATCGCTCGGTTAATCGCCGTTCGCATAATCAACGTACGTGCTGGGTACACCGTGTATACATACGCACCTGCAGGCTCGTGTACGTGCGTGAATGTCTATTGATATATACCGATATATGTATATATGTACATATACGTAGAAACACGTATATATACATATATATATATATATATGTAATATATATCTGTACGTACATACCTACATACGTTCATAGAATCGGAGGTGGAATTCCGAACGTGGTCTACCCCCTTGCTGCTTCTCCCAGCGCTACGAAGCAATAGATTTCGTCCATTAGCGAAGAGAAGCGATCTAAAAATGTAAAAGCCGCTCGAGTGGATAAATACGAGCGAAACTTCTAGCATGACCGTTCGAAATGGTCTCTTCGATAAGGCGATAATAGCGAAGACGCGAGAGCTAATCCTCCTGGTAAAGTTAACGGAAGCGTACTAATCGATGCAGCGAATTGGCAGAAGTTTCGATCGAACCACTTACAGTTCTACTCTTTGGCCTCGTAAAACGGTATCCACCGAATATAGGGATCGAGTGTAACGCGATTCGTGACCGCACACGAGAGATAAATATTTTCGCGATTTTGCGTAAGCCGTTGGTTCCGAAGCAACGATTTCTCGTGAATCACGAAGCGTGGAGAGAAGTTTCGTTACAGGAGAGGGAAAGAGAACTTCGATATCACGAATACCGTGATATACTTTCCTACTACGGCCTTTCGCTGTATTTTTCCGCCAGTTGGATGCGATACGTTTTCTCCGCGCTCTCCCGCATGGCAGTCGAGGAAGGCGATTGTATCGATGCCGTCTATCACGGTCGGATGTGAAAACGATTATCGAATCATCGATAATGCGATTTTCCTGGTCGCTTCGGTACACGTCATCCGCACGCTATCGAGCTATGCGTTGTGTGCGAACGCGCGTGAGACAGTCAGAGAGAGTGAGAGAGAGAGAGAGAGAGAGAGAGAGAGACTGTGTGTGTGTGCGAGACCCTCTAAATAACGATCGGGTGAGTGGGGGGTGGGGGGAATAGAGAATGACAGTAATCGTAAAATAGAAAAGAGAGCGTGAATATAACGTACGCAACCTTGTTAAGAACACTGAATTATATATTATTTCCAGCCATTCACCTTTTTCGACTAGCCAGTATCGATTCTTTTAAGATCAAGTCTTTGGATATCGTTTTGATACACAATGGACGGATTTTTCTCCTCGATGCTTTTAATGGCCGATATATTCAGAACGAACGAGCTCGCCTGCATCGTTGTCGTACTTGAAAAAATTCACGAGACGAGAGGAGTTCCATTTTCATCCCCTTTCTGTAAGAATAACTTTATCGTTGCCTAAATGCTTCACAGCCAAACTGGTGCGAGATCGAAAGTTGATCCTTAGTTTATTATTCCCTAAAAAATTACACCTTTCGTGAGAATTAATAGATTATCATGAGAGATTCTATCGTTTGGTAATAATATCTTTGGATAATTGGACGCGTCTTTTTATGGCGAATTTCAAAAATCATTTTAACGAAGCAGACGGTTCGTCGAGAGGAAGAAAAATTTCATCTCCGACTCGATTACTCGCTTCTCGTGGTCCGGTTGATCCGAGCTCGTGGTCGAACGCATTAATCAAGTCGAATCAGCGCGTTCCAAAGGGCTTGATTTTAAGCGAACGGCACCGCAATCGTCATCACCAACGACAGATGCGAAAATTCTTCCCTAATAAGGTCGACCACCAGCGGAAACTCGTGAAATTCATAAATACGATCGCTCGGCTTTTATTAAGCCGCAAAATCGTGTCGGGCCATTAAACTTTCCTTCTTCTCTTTCTACCACCTCTTCTTTTTTCTCGGTCTCCTATACGACGCGCAAGGGGCGACCAGTAATATCGCTGACGTGTCGTTAACGTTACCGCCCCGGTTTGAAAGTTTTCTTTAAAACTTCTTCTACCGTGCGTCTACGCCACTTGGTCACGATCGCGTGTTACCGCTCACCCTCCTTCTCTCTTCTATCATTGTAACGCCAGACTTAAAGAAGGCTATGCGCATTCCATGCAAAACCGTTTGCGGAAGTCCTAACTCTCGTGTAATTTATTTACTTCGTAACTTTTGCGCGGGCCGCGTAACGTATAGATATAACACGTATCCGTAACGTAACGTAACGTATCTTATGGGTTGGAATAAATCCAAGTTTCGGTTGTCTTCGCAAATTTTCATATAAATCTTTTGATAGTTTTTATCGTAACTTCGTGATCGAAGAGAATTGTAAAGAAGATTTTTTTTAAAATTAATATCAAATTAGCTTCAAGTTAATGCGCGCAGTTAATTACTTTTTCCTAGCTTGTAGACGATATACGCGTGTTGATATAAATTTTTGATTACTTATCCCAACGATCCGTTATCGTCCGTTATTTATAAATACTATATTCCATTATAAATCACCTATCGTTATATTTCTCATATATCCATCACTTAGTTTTCCGTGGTTAGATCGTAAGGTAAATTTTCCGATGGAATCCAGGCAATGGATAGCAAGTGTCGGATCGATGCTACTAACATAAATAATTCTTTCCGTCGGGCGAACTTCGTTTTGGATATAAATGTGCAAAAGTCTCTCTCCTTTCGATATAGCTAAACGTTATCGAGAATCGTCGGTTTCTATAGGTGTACGTTCTTATATTTATAACTTTGCTATTTTTAAGCGCCATCGTGGACATTGTCGTCGTCTCTAAAGATGGAACGAGAAGTCGGGGGAAAGGGTGTTGAAAGAAGAGACCAAGCTCGCCGGTGCCATTACCGTTACTCGACTTTTTTGTCGAATCAAATAGTTTACGGTGACACGGAGCCACACGTAAAAGCCGATCGTGTTAACGTCGACCGTCACGTACCGACATAAAAACGATTACCGAAACGTCATTAATGCGATTTTCCTGTCGCGCGCTTCGATATACCAGCTACTACCGGCCCACTTCGATCAGCTCGCTGCGTTCATTGATTTTTAAGTACAAAAGAAAGGCAAAAGAGAAGCGCGTTACACAAAACTCGTAACATTGTATTTCAATCGCGTCGATTTTGTTACGTCTTGTTTCAAAGGTTTTCAGATATAAACAATTTTTCTTTCCACTCTCCGCTCTTTTTATTTCATCGTTTATTTAGGATTTAACTGCCGTGATTTGAATAATAGGATGATTTCAAAATGTTTAACAATTTGAAAAGGTTTTGGATCGACTTTTGTGTAACATGTTTAACAATTTGAAAAGGTTTTGGATCGACTTTTGTGTAACATTTTGAATTTGACGAAATTTTTAAACTACGATGATCCAAAAAATGGTTAAACGCTAATCGATATTACATACACGATATCGTATATCAGGATATTATCAAAAGTTTGGAAGGTAAAACCGTAGTAAGAAAGAACCGTAGCGAGACACGATATAAAATAGCCATATCGAGGATACATAAAGATATCTATGTACGAAAGCAATATAGTATAACGTGGCTAAACAGTCTCGCGCGACGCTCATAAAATTTTCTTCCGCGACTTTCTATTCAGACGCGCAGCCGGGCTTCAGGAAGTGTTTACGTTGGTGTGCGCGCCCACCGACGCGACGTCGACGGCGACGAGGTTCGTTTGCTCTTCGTGAATGAAAGATCGCGGGGATCGATCGATACGTCGCCGGAGAATCTCGTAGGAATTCTCTCGCGTAGGAGGGAAATAATTACGTGTACGAAGAAAAGGATAGTCGGCGAGAAGGGGTTAGGGGAGATGTGGGCGCATTGAAAAGTGAGGATCTGTTATATTCGCGGTACTTCTTTTCTCTTTTCTTTTTCTTTTTATTTTTCTTTCCTCC
>JAIFRP010000119.1:144667-155744 GCA_032403825.1 Odynerus spinipes
AGAGAGAGAGAACCCTCGCGGCGATTTTGGTGCGGCACACCAGCAGCGGCAACGCGGATTGCGCGCTTCTTCGCGACGCACGAGAGCCCGAACGAGCTCCGAATGAAAGACCTCGTTCGTTTCTTGAACATTTTCCCGCTCTCTCTTTCTTCCCCTCCTCTTTCTCCTCTTCCTCCTCTCTCTATCGCTCATACTCCTGCAACGTACGCGATCCTTCTTTGTGCCGTGGAAAATTTTCGCGTTAACCAAGCCGCACCGAGATATACGCCCAATAATGAAAAGCTCGCATTTCTTCCGCATTTCTCTCTCTCTCTCTCTCTCTCTCTCTCTCTCTCTTCCTATCGTTCTTCCTCTTGCTCTCTATTTTCCGCCATTTCTTTATTAATATGCCGTATCCCGAGTGAGCCGTATTCGGTTTGAAAGGAAATCCACGAAAAATGACTCCTGCGTCTCATAAATCTTCATAAAAGGGGACCGTTCGAATCGTGACGTCTCGTAAAATTTGATTTTCTCCGTGCAGCGTCTTCGAAACGTGATGGAACGTCTCGTCTGCTGTATTACCCTTCTTTGTTTGTAAAAAGAAATGCAGAATGCGTTCTTCGATAATACAGTAGAACCTCGATTATCCGAATTAAATGTGTTCACGATGATCGGATAATCGAATTTTTCGGATAATCGAACGACTCAGATTATAACTACACTCTACATGTATTACATACATGTGTTTAATCGTCTTTGTTCTTTCCATCTTTCTGAGCCACTAAATTACATTTTTTTCAAGTTAATTATTCTTCGGGAGTATTCACTTATTGTACTTCATACCACTCGATGATTATCTCTCAAGCTGCGAATGCTTCAGAATACGTGGGATTATTTGAGGAGAATATATCGTCATCTTCAATACTCTCTACATTATAAATTCTTTTAACTCGTTTAAAAATTTCTTCATCATTTATGTTGTTCACTTTATCATTTCCAAGCCATTCTTTTATATCTTTTTCATCGCAATTTATACGTCTCGGTATTCGAAGTTTTATTGTATTCGAGAACGACTGCTTGAGAAGATCGAAATACCACAGTGAAAATAATGTAGGATATGAAGTACCGATACGTTTCAACGAAATGTATGTATGTATGCGTGCGTGTGAGTGAGATAACGAAACGTAACGGTGCGCCGGCGCCGTGTAGGTCCGTTCTCCGAAACGATGACAAAAGGCAACGCTAAGCGATAAGTTTAATAAGCAATTAGGATATACATACATATGTATGTATGTACATACGTAAGACCAGTGAGAAGCGGCAAAGAAACTGCATTTCGGGTCGAATGAACGAACGGTTAAGACCAAAATGTTCTGAATTGTTCCGAGTTGTCCCGAATTGCCGTGTAGTTTTATTTTATTAATGTAGGAAATTTTCCTCTTTTAATTGTTGCTAGGCGTTGTCTTTTGTCGCTCCTGCGGATTGTTGGACCTAACAGTCACGGAGTGGACGACAGTTGCCGCACCATGATCAACACCGGCTTTTTTTATAAAAGCCGGTGCTCTTAAAATAGAAGTCAGTCGTCCTCGAGCATTCACCCCCTATGGATCGAGCAGCAGCGTTGTAGGCGTAACGGTTGGTTTATTCAATTAATTGATAAAGGTGTGTACAAAAAAACACAGGTCGATTCCCGACTGTCGAATTCGAGTTTCGGGTATCGGTACGCACAACGGATAGCAAAGGGGTAAGGAGGCACGGGAGGATCTTCCCTCTTGCCGCTCCTCCTGACCACCTGCGGTGATAGCCGCCGATCGGGATAAATGGCATGTACCTATTGTATATATACGTATCTATAGATATGTGTGTTTACAAGCGTCACGCGTTCGTTCTAACCGTCTACAGCGTTATCTCTTTCGCCTTCTAAACTATCCTGACTCGAGAATAAATATCCTTTGCTCACACCTCTTCCCACATTAAATATATTCCATTTTATTCTTGCCAGCTAAATCATTAGTCATGTAACGATTTCTTTAGACCTGAAAGCAGATCCCGCAATAATTGTGGCGCTGCACTTACGTTGAAGGAGAATAGAAAATGAATAATTTTTTTGTTCTACGAGAGGTTAGCTTTATTACACAATCTGAACGTGTGTCGATTATGAGATTGTGGCTGTCTTAGGAAAGTGGGAGGTAAGAGAAAGGGAGATGAGAAGGACCGTATAAAGAAAGATCGTTTAGGGAAACATAGCATGAGGAAGACGAATCTAAAGAGAGTAGCGTTGGTCGGGAACTGAACAAACGAGGAAGGTCGATTCAGTATAGGATGATTTAACCCTTGCCCAGCCGGGTCTTTTTAACCCACTTGACTCACCTATTGTTCGGCTCATTCTTAGTTTTTATAATTCATACAATATTTGCATTTCTAACACATTTCTAATGACTTTATATTACAAGTATTAGCTAAATCGAAATGACATATAATAAACATCTAGCTAAACATCAAAATGATCCAAGATCGGTCCGCCGCGTGGCCGTTTTCCGTCGGCCTATCCATTGCCGAAACAACGACGTTTGACTATCGTCATCGTGCTCCTTTTAACAACAACAAAATGCAGGTGTTCTACATTCGAAAGCGGCCGCCTGGAATTTACACCTGCAAGCATTGACACTCCCACGTGCATACACGTGTACGTGACACATACTAGGATACATAGGTACATACATACGTAACGCGTGCCCTCGGTACGTTTAACGCGATATACGCCGAGCAACGTTTTTAAAATTTCAAACTGCTTAACCAGTTTTGTCGGTGGGTAATACGTTAAGCTCGTTTAAGCTAGACTTAACGAAAACGAGTAGCGGAACAAGACGATGTTCCGCTTTAAACGCGGTAATTTTCCTTAGCGATTCTACCGCCGCTGGTGCATGAATACCGCTACTGAATCGTAACGCGTAGCAACTTTGCTGTACACCGTTTGTAAAAATGCTTTTGCATTAATACTTAAGTTTTTAAAAAGTCAAGGTAATCGTGTTTACGCGACGCGGATACATTGCGGTCTTCTTGCCGGATTCATTTCAACGATTTCAATTCTTCCTCTACGTACAACGATGTAACGTTAAATGTGATTTCAAAAGATGTAGCGAAGAATGATAGTGCAATTACTGCAATTTGTTTTTATTTCTTGTAACAAAGCTATTGGCCGTGACCAGAGGAGATAAGTGAGCACAAGATTCAAGTATTTATGTAAAATAAACGTAGAAATGCATATTTTATTAAATGATACAAAAGATACCAAATTTAGACTTCTCGGTACGAATGCTAATATAAGACATCTAGTGGAATTGTTACTAGCTATTAATATCTAACAAAACAAAATAATGTCGATGTACGAACGATGATTATTACAAGTAGGATAAATTATCTATTATCCAGTGATACGTTGTTCTCCTCGTGTTATATTCAAATGTTTTACAATATAAGAAAAAGTATGTTGCTTCTAACAAAAGTGAAAAAAAAGTACACCTATCCCTCAATTTACACGGTACTTTTTTACACGATTTTGCTTTTATACGGTTTTCAAAATAACGGATTTTCAGGAATAAAAACTGTTAAAAGCAAAAATGTAGACTGTGCACATATTTGTACAGTCGTAATTTAGTACCGTTCGTTTTTTAATACTCTTTTTATTTAGCTTTAAAATAAATGAATTTAATTAAATAAGTGACTAAATGATTCGTATTTTGTATTTTTTGTTTTTTCGATCTACACAATATTCCGCTGAACCGATCTTCCGTATAAATCAGGGGATAGGTGCAGTCTTTTATAGGGAGTAAGATTCGAAAAGAAAATCTTACAACACGAGGCAAAGCTTCGAAGCTTGCGTTCGTAAACAGTCGATTAGATTGGCCGCCCATTAAAACTCGGTCGTAGAAATTATCGAGCTCGATTCGTTTCCGCGCGCGCTTGTACGCGCGGGCGCGCGGAAGTGGCCGCAGCCACGGAAATTGAATTTCTCGCTCGACAAATTCTCGTCGCTCTCGGAATATTGTCCGGCTGGAGATTTCCTAAGAACTTCGCTCGCGATGGTCGCGTCGCGAGAGGAAATCACTTTAAGTCACGAGGGCCATCTCGCGTTTCTTTTCTTCTTCCTGACTTTTCCTCCAATTTTTTGTCGCCTTTTTTTTACTTCTTGTTCGCTGTCACCGGCGTTGTTCCACTTCCTTCTTTGTTATCTCGTCCATCTCGTGCCAACAATGACGTCGATCGATTTGTGGTCTCTTAACGTTTCCTTTCTTTCTTTCCTCCTACTCTTTTTTTGTCTACGCTGATGGGAAATGAGGACGAATTAGTTTCCGCAAGAATAAGAAGAAGAAGAAGAAGAAGAAGAAGAAAAAAGGAAAATCACAAAGCGACTCTTCGCGATTCGCGTGAATCGATTACGTGAACGATCGAACGAAGATTTACGAAGCTTTCAACCGAAGAATAATTGACTCGAGAGCCGGATAGTTATTTAAACGCGCCGTCGCCGTGATCGCGATTGACCGTGGAGCGCTTTAATCGATTCTTTCTGCTCTTAGAACCATTTACGCGCTATTTTCGACTGCGATCTCTCGTCATTTTCGTTCTTATTGTAATTTCTTGATAAAAAAGCATCGGCTTGCTCGTTGAAAGCTTTCGATTCTTAACCGTAAATTCATCATGGACGATTTAATCGATTCGTCGATTACTTTGGAGATCTAAAAAAAGATTTAAGAAACATTTGTGAAACGTCGAAACTCGAAACTACAACTCGATCGACAGTCTTCCTATTTTTAAGAAAATTATCAAATACAGTAGAACTTCGATTAACCGAACATTGATTATTCGAATATATTGGGACGTATAAATTGTGATGAAAATGATATAACAGAATGGCTTGGAAATGATAAAGTGAACAACATAAATGATGAAGAAATTTTTGAAAGAGTTAAAAGAATTTATAATGAAGAGAGTATTGAAGATGACGATATATTCTACTCAAATAATCCCACGCATTCTGAAGCATTCGCATCTTCAGAGATAATCATCAAGTGATATGAAGCACAGTAAGTGAGTACTCCCGAAGAATAATTAATTTGAAAAAATGTAATTTAGTGGCTCAGAAAGATGGAAAGAACAAAGACGATTAAACACATGTATGTAATACGTGTAGAGTGTAGTTATAATCTGAGTCGTTCGATTATCCGAAAAATTCGATTATCCGATCATCGTGAGCACATTTAGTTCGGATAATCGAGGTCCTAGTGTAAATAGCGCGAGTAAATGGGTCGAAAGCTCTCGGGTTTTTTAAAAGTACGAAATAAATAAATTTCTCGTCGCCTCGGCTTTCTTCCTCGGTTATTAATACCCCCTTGAACGGCGTATACATTTCCACTACCTTTATCCTTATATAGAAGCCGAGGAAGGAAATGGAGGATATAAAGATATAAAATACATCCGCGGTTCAACGCGCGAAATGCAGGGACCGCCGGAATAGTCGTGAAACGTAAAGGTTTAAATCCTCGGTTTCAAGCGAGAAAACAGCAGCAGCAACAGCAGCAGAAGCATCTTCTCCGAGCGTTTCACGATCCTGCGTCGTCGCTGAAAGTGACAGAAAACTCTTTTAACTTCTTCTTTCAACGTTCCACCCCCTCCCTCCCCCTCTACCTTCTCCTCTTCTAAGGTTCAACCTGTAATTCATAACTTTCTTCTCCACTGTCTCTCCTCCACCCCTCTTCTCGTTCTCTTTCTCTCACGGTGAGATCAAAAAAGTTTGGTGCGCGTGCGCTTCGCGTTTCCGAAGCAACGAAGAGGAAAAGAAGAAGGAGAAGAAGAGAGGCTACTGTATCCTCGGAGAATTTAATTATCGTAATAGCCAAAACGACGGACGGCTTCTTTCGAGCGGAAAATACGTTGCACGTTATCTCCTTCTCTCTTTCCCTTTCTTCCTTCCATGCACGCGTGCTCGCGATATTACAGAAAATTCCTCCGATCGATCGCGTTCGAAGATTGCTTTCGGTTCCCTCCTACGAGAGACGATTATCGCGTTTACTTATTGTCCGAACGTGCTCGTTTTAAGAAATTTTTCATTACGCACGTATCACGGATCGGTACTATCGATTTTAATTTCATCCATTTATACCATTTTTTTGCGCATATATAGAATGATTTATTTGATGATTGATTTTTTTAGAAGCGATCAGGACGACAGTAGGTATACGATTGAATGTAACACTTAGCTCTCGATTTACACGGTATTAGAATTTCACGATTTCGGTTTAACACGGTCGAAGAAATGTGGAAGAAATTCTATTTACGCGGCATTTGCATTTCTGTTTAACACGGTCAGATAAATGCAAAAATGACATTATCTCTTTTTGCAATATTACAGCCACCTAATGGGTATGAAAAGAACAGTCACTCCTAAAAGAAGCTTTGGTAAAAATTTATTTAAGGGACATAATTTTTAATGAATTTTTATTGAAAAATATGTAGGTAATACTCTTATTTTTACAAAAAATACATAATACTGTTTCGTATGGATTAATTAAGTTTATCACATACATATTTATTTTCAATATAAAATGTGGATTCGAATTCTCCACGATTTCAATTTACTACACGGCATTTTCGGGGAATCACTCTACCGTGTAAATCGAAGACTAGGTGTATTCGAAAGGAAGTTCCCCAACGAATTTATACCTATCGCGCTATTCTTTAGGAACTCGATATTCACCATCGATAACAGAAACGCCCTCTATACTAAATTAATCAAAAAGGACTTTTATAATCGTTAATTATATCGAAGTTCGTGATCGTGCAAGTGTCAAAAGACCCACAAAGACTATATTAAAAAACTGTGTAGAAAAAACTCAGCGTTGGGGCGAAGGGAGGTGGCAGATGCGTTAGGACAGGCACGCACGCATGCTGGCGTGCACTGGGTATTAACTGGTATTAAAACACGCGTGGCACGCACGTCCGACGAGTCCCACGAGCGAATCCGTACGAGTGGAGATTTCAATGAGCCAAAATGACCACCGTCACCCTAAACATTTGCACCCCATCGAGACGGTCCTCCTCCCGTTGGTAATCGATCCGCGCGTACACACGCTCGACGTACACACGAATACTCTCGTACACTCGACTTTATGACTTTCGCTTAACCCTAGGACTTATGCGTTCGCCCTAACGTTCCGAAGTGTATCCTATTATGTTCCATAGTTCTATACATAGGTAGGTTATAATTCTATACTATAATGTTCGAAGAGCTCTCGCATTTTTCCCTTTTCATCCTACAACACTCCACTCCCGTCCGCGTTCTTCGCCCGACGTAACGATCGAAAAGATCATCGCGATGATTAACTCTCCGGGACGGAGCTTAGGAAGGATCGAGCTTTTCGGGAAACATCGGGAAAAGTTCCCCTTATTTATGGATCTTTCCGAGACCCGCATTCGCGTTAATTCCGTGGCTACCGAGGTTTACTTCTTAATAAAAGCTGTTACGTGAAAAGCTACGGAATTTTCTCTTTATTTCGTTGAACGACGTGACCGGTAATTAATCTTGATCGTACCTTTTTTTTAAATCTTAACCTTACGCGATATATCTTCGCAATACCTTCGAATACCTTCGCAATACCACCGACCGACGTACAGTGGGTCGAAACCGTCAAAACACGGAAAAAATTCATAGCATCGTTATTTATAGGAAAGTATTATGAGACAAACTTCAACAATTTAAGAAAAAGAGTGCAAACGTTATAAAACATACATTTTGCTTATGTTCAAAGCTTGCTCGAAAATGTCTGAATAATCTACGATAACTCAACTTTATATCAAAATTTAATCGGAACATTTAGGAATGTATACCTTAAATTTCATTGTATTTTGCGCCTCTTCCTCAAGATCAACTGTAGTACCCCCCTCTTCACGCAGGTGTCACCACATATTTTAAAGTTTATTTAAACAAAAAAAATCTATCTCTGACGTTGGCTGCATTCACTGCACCGCGCATCATCTCATTCCTTTTTTTTGTGCGGGTGAAACCACATCGTTGTGCGACATGTCGTCGTTCTTGTTTCACGATCGAAAAAAATTATCAAGCTATCTTATGAAATCCGATCGAACGGGAGGAAGTAGTCCGAGAATGAGCGTAATGACGCGCGAACTACGATTGTCCTAACGAGAAAGACAGGCGTTAACGCTAATTGCCACGGGGACGTTTATTTCCGCGCGCGTGTCCGCCGCGTGCTGAGTTACGGTCGATAATTAGCGCGGTTTGCTGCTCGCTTCGTATTGTCTCCGCAAACTCTAACCCCGAGAACGAGAGACGATAATATCTTCATGGAGAAGGGGAGGGGGTGGTGGAAGTATGGCTTTTGGGTTTCTACGGGGCGCGTGCGTGGTACGATATATCGCGGAAGGTTGATTCTCGTTACTCTCGATGTATCGCGATAGAGGAAGAGAGAGAGGGAATTGTATTCGAACTTGAAATTTATTATTACGACCATCTTAAATGAGAGTTTTATTGTTTTCTTCCGTGATGGAGAGGTTCGCTTAACTGGGGACAGCTGGGGCCCGCATCGACGTGCAGTCTACTCGTTCAGGCCCCTCTCTCTCTCTCTCTCTCTCTCTCTTTTCTCTCTTTCTCTTGTTCTTTCTTTTTTTACTCGTCGGCGTCCCTCAAAAGAAAAACGTCATGCAGCGCTTTCTTTTTCGTTCTCGCACAGGATGGGGCGGTGTGGGAGAGGGGGAGCACGAATTGATGGATAGGTTCTTTTTTCCGGCTCGAGTTAATCGACGTAATCGATATACCGAGCGTGGAAGGATTTCGTATGAAAAGGTCGTTTAAGTCGAAGGTATAAGAAGTCCGTTCGAGGGAAAGGGAAAGATATCCATCGCATTGGGAAGTCGAAAGATTAATTAAGGAACGAGGACTTCAGGATGTAATCGATGAGACGTGGATGAAAAAGAAAAGAGGAAGGAGGACGAGGAGGCGACGAGCGGGAGCGATAGAATATTTCAGGATTTCGTCGGAGAAATCAAAATCGAGTTCTCTCTCTCTCTCTCTCTCTCTCTCTCTCGTTGGTGAAATTTGATTCCGTTACGTTTAATCGAGCTATAAATATTAATTCCGATTCGGCTTAAATTCCCGGTAATTCTGATTTCAATTTAAAACGAAGCACGGAAACGAAAGTCGCCGAAATTAAACGACGGGCTCGAAGCTCGGAATCGCGTTACCGCGATTCACCCGGAATCGGACGGTTAATTAGGATTTTACAAAATGACGGACGATCGTCGACTTCGGGGAAAAAAGATCGTGGTATGCATGTGGTACGTAGTCGGAAGAAAAGGAGAAATGGGACGAGAATGAGATAGAAAATTCGAAGCACGTTATGGGAAACGAAATTATCGATATTTGTAATCTACAAAGTGGATTACGCTAATCCTTTATGCATCTTGCGATCCGTATGCATATTCGAATATTTGAGCCTTCGCTCTTTAGCTATACGAACATACAGCGACGCATCGTGTACTTCATCCTACGAAATTGGTAATTATCATAGCGATATCTCCCTCTCTCTCTCTCTCTCTCTCTCTCTCTCTCTCTCTCTGCAGCAATCGGGTCAACTTCAGGGTAGGTACTCAACGTGTAACACAAAACTGGGTGGCAGAAATAATTACATCAGCTGACGTTCGCTGTAAATTCCAGACTTTGGTCGCCATCTGTCACGCAAACTTGGCGCCATACGCTCCAGTGGTTTCTTACCGGTCACCAACCCTCGCGCAACGTTGCCTCACTAGCCCGAAACTTTTGCTTCCCTTCTACCAGCCCCCACTCTCTTTACCCTCCAACCTCCAACCTCGATCCATTCTCCTCTTCCTCCTATCTCCCGTTCTCTTGACTCCTCCTCGTCACTTTCAACCGTAGCGCTCGCGCGCGCACCCGTGCAGGTTGTGCGTCTACGCTCGAAAATAACATGGACACGTCGTTAATCAAGGAACAATTACCGCGGAATACCTCCTATCGGATCCTCTTATCTCTCCGGCAGCTTGTGAAAACTTTGCTTCGTATCTTTGCGTTCGTGAAAAGGCTGCGATACGTTGCGGCAGCGGCGACGGCCCCGAACGGCCGTGAGACAATACGATCAAAAGTCGATGAAAGTTTGCGTATTCGGCACCCTCTAGCTCCCTCTTCCTTCTTATCGCGAAGCAAACGGTCGTTTATCGAGGCGAGCGAAAGGAATTCGCGGCTCTTCGGAATTTCAAAGATTTCCCGTTTATTCTCGAGGAAGGTCGTGACTCGAGCCCTTAAGATACATGTATAGATCGATAGGTATATAATATATATATATATATATATAGTAGTATTTATTAATGCCTCCCTTACGGGTTTGCATGGCTTGCGTTTCATTTACATAATCGTACATATCGTACATATATATATATATATATCGGTATACGAAAACTGCTGGTGGGCCAGGTCGATCGAATCCATCCGCGATTTTCTCTTCTTCGAAGGGATCGATCCTAGTCGTGAAATCGATAGGGAGAAACCGTCGAAATCGCTGGTTATTTATCGCACACCTTTAATATTTCACTGCGCGCGCTCTCGCGCGACGAGAAACGATAATTCAGGAGGAGAGAGTGTGAGAGGGATGGCACTCGAAGAACTTCGGATTCGAGAGACACTTCGATTCGCCGAGCGTAACTCCTACGATTTTTACGTACACTCGACTCTTTTCAATCTTGATGAACGACGAAGCTGTCGGAGATTTAAGAGAGGAGTAAAGAAGAGAGACAGAGAGAAAGAGATGCGAGGCAAAGACGAGAGAGAGAGAGAGAGAGAGAGAGAAAGAGAGAGAAAGTAGGTGGGTAACTGTCGTGTATTTTATAGGTGTGCACACCGATAGCGTCAAAGTGGCATAATTCTCCTCTTCTTCCTCTTTATGCATCCGAACACGACGAATTTCGAAAGATTCATTATGGACGGAATCTAATAAAGCGATCGTCCGTCTCACTCCATTTCCATTTTCCGTACTTCCTTTTGCGTACCGAAGAAAGACCGCTGTATAATCTCTCT
>JAIFRP010000119.1:177899-191102 GCA_032403825.1 Odynerus spinipes
GTCTTTGTCAGCGGATTAATTGCTTTTTACGAGAGAATGCCAGCCGGATGATCGGTCCGCGCGAAACTCGCCGCGATATATCATCTTCTATCCTTTTTCTAGTATCCCCCGTGTCATCGCTCGAGTGTCTTTCCTATTCGTTGTCTTCTTCAGCGTTAGGATGCTCGTTGTGCAGTTGAGAGGAGACTCTCGTGCCTGTTAAGGGTTGTCATAGGGTGAATAATAAAAAAGAGTTTCGCGATTCATTGGAGATCGTTCGATCATAGATCCAATTTTTATTAGTTCATCTTATCAGAAACTTGTAATCGTCCAATCGGAATAAACTTCGTTTTCTGAAACACACCTCGGCGATACCTCTCGCCCGCTCGCTCGTCGTCCTTCTCCCGCGCGTGTTTTTATCCCCTCGCGGCGTGTTATCCCGACACGGCGGGAATTAATAACACCCAGATAGCGAGACATCGGAATAATTAATTTACAAACTAGCTCGGATTAAATTATCACCGTAACCAGATTCCCGGTGTTGGTGCTTAAAGACTATTAATATCCGTTATTGGCGATAATCATTTACCGTCTATGAAGAGCATCATTGCGTTCTCTCTTTCTCTCTCGTTCACTTTACCTCCCTTCCCGTTACATTCATTATGCTTTCATTAAGCTGTCACCGGCATACACCGCCATTTTATATCGAGTTTAGAGCGATATTTAATCCATCCGTCGGTCGGTCGGTCGGAAGTGCGCTACCGGCGCGGCGTCGGCCCGCTTGAAAATCAAATCAAATAGAGAATGGCGAAAAGTGTTTAATAAATAAAGAGAGGGAGTCGCGTTCGATAACGCGCCAAGTATACGTCGCGTCGCGCTACTTTATTAGATCGATAGAGTGTGAAAGAGAGAGAAAGAGAGAGAGAGAGAGAGAGAGAGAGTGAGAGAGAGAGAGTGAGAGAGAGAGAGAGAAACACCATGCGTGCGGGTACGTGTACAGGGCGTGCACAAATAGAGTGAGTAGGGGGGACAAGGGGGAAAAGTACTGAATCTAATGCGAGCGTAATGGCGATAACGACGATGGCTTTCCAACGTGAGTTTCGTTAATGCTATCGGAAGCTGTTTACACGCACCGAGGCGCCATTGTCGCCGATTAATACACGTGCGTGCGTGTACTCTCGTCGTTAAATGCAATGACTGGACTCTCGACTATCTCTATCGCTCTCTTTCTCCCTCTTCCCCTCCCTCCCTTTATTCTTCCATCGTGATATCAACGAATATGTGTGTGCAAGTCGCGCGAAGGAAACTCGCGCGTTACGTGACACTGATAAGAGAGACGGCGACGAACCTCGTGTCGTTTTCCTCGATGCGTCGTCAAGATTGTTCTCTCTTTCCCTCCCTTGTTTCATCCCTCTCTTCATCCTTCTCTCTCTCTCTCTCTCTCTCTCTCTCTTTCTCCCTCCGTCTTTATTCCCATTCTTCTTCTCCCCTCTTTGCTAAGACGACGATAAGAAACGCTAATGAATGGAAAGGGAATTTTTATCTTCGATGAGATATTCCAACGAAAAGAACGACGCCGACTATCATTATTCTTACTTTTTATTTCCTCGCCTTTCCATTCTTTCGTTTTTCTCCTATTTTATCGTGTCGGAGAATACCAAACGCCATCGCCTAGTTTCGTGGAGAAGAGAGTCTTCTCCACGAAAAGGCTTTAAAACGCACTGGCCGTATTTCTTCAAAGCGAAACGCACGACTCTTATCGCTTAAAAGTGTAAGAAGGCAAAAGAGGAGGATGATGGCGGAGAAGGAGAAAAAACAGAAGAAAAAAGATGGGGTAATAGGAAGAGGGGGAAAAAAAATTCCCTATTCGCGTTACTCTTTCGATTCACGTTGCGCGTTCAATATCGTCGCACATACTCGATTGCACGGGGAATAATAAAATCGACGCGCGGTGTCGAGACACACCGGTGGTCTTTCTTTCTCCGTGCGACCGCGTATGTATGTACATGTGTATCGCGTGTGTATGCGCGTAAACGCGCGCACGTAGAAAATGCTTTTCCCATAAAACGAAAAGCACGCTTTTCTACTCGAGAAGCATCAGCTTTGTTAGTTTGCGAATTCATCGCTGTCGTCATACTTCAGCGGAGAACTGCTGCTGTATTTTTTTTCCTCGAGTATTTCCGCTTTTTTCCTAACAAGATGCGTCCGAGAATCTGGCCCAGTTTTCGTAACTCCTGTATTTTCAATAAAACGAGCAGGATAAGATGTCTGTGTTGTGTGCACGCGTGTGTATTTATGAACGAACTGTATTGTTGTGCCGTCATCTTCGAAACTCGAGCACGAGGACCATTATTCGATACATCGAGACGCGCGTACTTTCCTACGCGATTATCCATCACTCATCGTCCTTAAATGTCGCGCGGCAACGACGTCAAAGGACTTTCGTTTTAAGCGTGTCATGTTATAATCTGGATTATAGTTTAAATCGATATTCCTTTTATATAGAAAAAATCTTATTACAACGATTACTTTTCGAACGTAATAAACATATTCCCGAACAGTGGAATTTGATCTTTCCTCTTAATTTTACCGAACGTCCAGCAGTTTAATCGTATTTATCATTCGAATCCCACACAGCTAGCTCGCACTGTTCAGATTTCATGTCGAAGAGACCCGTTCAATTTGACCGCTATGGACAACCGACGGTGTATTTATATTATGCCAGTCAGCGTGCTCAACTTTACTGATGTTTATCCATCGTATCATTACCTTTTTTTTATACCCTTACTTTTTTGCATCGTTACATTTTATTTCTAGTTGTCGTTATGTTAAATCATTTATATTGAATAAAAAATAAAACTATTTATTTTAATATTCGTCCTCTTGGCATAAGTTAAATAAATGCTGTCAGGTCGCTTGGTTTTTTCGTCAAAATTTTTCCCAAACTGCTGAAACTAAAATGATTAAATGTAGAAAACGATCGGAAAATTGTAGAAAAAAAAGAAAGAGAACGCTTTGCACTCTTGCATTTTCCTTCTCCCTCTTCCTCGCTCCCTCTCTCCCTCTCTCTCTCTGTCGGTCTCACGATTGGATACGTCGCCGAGCCAGAAATCGAAAGGCAATGGTTGCGCGATACTTACCCCCACGGAAAATACCTTTTCCCTTCGAACGAAGCGTGACAGCATTTGGAGGTAGGAACGGGCCAACGTAATAATAGCCACCCCTCTGCGCGGTATATGTTGGTTAATCCGATTGATCGAGCGCTAAAGCGCGTTATTATCGCCTTACACACTTTCCAAGTTGGCTCGTTCAGCCAACAACGAGGCGTACGGGATAGCTCGTGTGTTCGTGTGCTCGTGTGTATGCGTGCGAGGGACTCGTTTGCTCGTGTACGCGCGTATGCGTGTGCACGCACGCTTGAATGAGCGCGTTGCAACCTTTGCGCCCCGCAGCGCTTCGTGTGTGGAAGTTTGACAGGACGCCGGCGGGGTAACAATGCGCGCGCGCGCGTGCACGCTCTTGTCCGACGATGCAGTCAGGACTTCAGAAGTCAACCGGCCGTGGGCTGTTGTCGTGATCGCTCCGTGACCATCGCCATCTCCGTGGCCTGTCGTCTCGTAATTTTTCATTTTTCTCGCATCGGTGATGTTAATAAATAGAAAAGTGTTCGAGCGATGATAGCGACGCGAGTGTATCATTTGTGGGATAACGATCAACGATAATGTGTGAATCATTGTTTTTCCTGATCGATTGAAGTTTTGCATCAATTGCATCGGGAAGAAGAGAAAGGAATAATTTATTCGTGATCTAGCACTTTCTTCGAACGCTTCGGTGCAATGGGATTATTTTTAAACAAGTGGAACGTACTAGTTCCCGCCAAACGCTTCGCAGCTACTTCGCGTGTAGGTATATATATATATATATATAGTATATGTATCTACATAATACTTACGTGACACGGAAGTACCGCGTAAAAATAACCTAAAGAGTGCTTGAACTCTCCATGAAAGTGATATTTGCATCGATATATGTATATGCGTTCGTGCATCGGTGTTACCGTTAATCGTACTAGTCCGCTTTCGACTGGATTTAATTCACGGAAGCTCGGTTCGAATATGGTTTTAACGCGGGAGACATATATTCCTCGAGAGTAATTTATATACAGTCAACCCTCTCTCGAACAGAGATTATCGCGTAGTTTACGATATTAGCGAAAGCCTTTCTACTTCCCTGTTTTTCTCATTCTCCCGTAATCGGCGGGGTTCGCGTAATATCGTGTTTGTTTTAGATTTATATGCATGCGAGTGGCCTTTATCGCGGCACGAAAATCTGTCACCTTAACGAACATTTCCACCATTTCCCACTTGCGTTTCTAATACGTTCTACGTGATACTTTATAGATACGCGTTTATATGCGCATGCATACACACACATACCCAAACGTGTACCAACGTGGGCTCCTCGAGCATGTATGCGTACGCGCACGCGCGCGCGCGCGCGTTGACCGAAGTTAAAACGAACTTCCTTCCTAGTTGTTTTATTTCTTCTTCTTTTTTTCATTCGATTCCGCATACAATTCGAGTCGATAACCGCGAAGAATAAAAAAAACTGTTGAGCGTGGTCGTAACCTCTAGCATAGTGAGTGATTTTGTCCGAAATGTGAAATGAACTTTTTGCCTTTTCTTTTTTTGTTATAGCTCGAGCGACGAGAAGAGAAGCAGAATCTGCATACGTGGCTTGGACGGGCATGCACCAAGGTAAATATCGATTTGAGCTAAAATACAATTCGACGGTTTACGAGCGTAGTGTTTTATATATAGGTAGATACTAGGTACGCGTATACACGGGAGGTCTTCGTCGTCGATCGGGGACTTTGCCATGATTCGCAGCTGTTTTTTTCAAATTCTGACCCATATCTTTGCGAGTGGGTTAAGCGATCGATAGTATCGCGATCGGTCAGTTCGTTCCGTATGAAACACGTCCGAGGGGTATTAAACCTCTCATTAACAAATACTCCGCGAAACGATTGATCATTATTTCGACGAAGTGGACAATAGTCCGCGGGTGAGTTTTATTTTTCCGAAATTCGCTCCTAATGAGATTTCTAACGAGAATCCCGAATTTCGCGTGTCTTTTAAATGTCCATCGTACACGAGAACGAGATAACGTTTCGCGTTTCGATAATCTCGCTAAATATCATCCGATATGATATTAATTGGACTCGAAACGTCGATAGACAGTTCGCGATCGAACGATCGCGCTTTTTCGGATATTCTTTTTCCTTCTATTTTTTAGGGACTACGAAATTCAATCGCGTCGAACTTTCGCATGAGTCTGAAACGATATCGTCTATGACAATCGCGAAATTTTCATGCCGCGTCTCCACCATTCCACTTCTATTGTTGTTCGACAACGATCGACAGCATTGGAGTATAATTCGTGACACGAGCCAGATGTAACGCGATTATACGCGCAATAGCTTGCAATTAGTCGTATTTAAACGCAAGCTTGTATTAAAAGTTTTTTTTTTCGATACCTACGTGGATTTAATCGCGTTCTCTCGAATGGGATAGTAACGTGAACAACGGTGAAAGAGAAAAAGGAAAGGAGAGATGAGTAACCGAAGGATGGGATGAATCACGATACGATCGATTTAGAACTTCCTTTCTCTTACCAATGCGACGAAGGATATCCTTGTTAGCTGAATACCCGAAGGTTCGCGTAATTTCTCCAAGAATTTCTTCGCTCGGTTGTATCGCTCGTCGAGCTTCCAAATCTTGCGGAAACTCGTAACGCACATCGGCACGCGAAAGTTTCTTCTTCGGTGTCTTCGATTTATGAGCTCGCGATTTGTGATTTTCTTATTTCTATCTTATCGTCGTTTTTTAACTCTTTTGTAAAAATTTTATAGATTCGTATCTAAAGTATAGCTGCTAGGGGTAATAGATTTTGAAATTTGATAGATACGTATCTAAAATCTGGTTGCTAGGGGTAATAGATTTTGAAACTGGTACTGCATCTATAATTTCGATCTTGGATGCATTCGCATGTCGAAAATAGCGAGTATTCCCGTATGAAAAGAGGTCTATCGACTGCATACAGATTGAAACGATGCCGGGTACGAATTCTGCCTCGTGGAAATCGTCGGTGCAAACGAAAATCGCGGCGAGCAAACACGGAGGATATCTTGAGAAAAAACAAATAGGAACTCCCGTATGCGAAGTCGCGGGAAAAGGAGGATGAGGAAGACGTGAAGGGAAGAAGGGTTGGATGGTTGGCTCTGCAAACCAGCGTTCTCTCTCTCTCTCTCTCTCTCTCTGTTTCTATCTCTTTCGCTCTTTCTACGCAACTTCGAAGATAGTTGTTTATTTCAGAAACGGCATCTATACCAGAAGAGCGAGCGCTCGCTCGCGTATGGGAAATCCTAAAAGGGGGTGAAAACGAATATGGAAACGTAGAAGGCAAACCTTCGAGATAGATAAGAAAAACTCCAAAGGATATTTCTTCGCTCTTCCCCCCCACCCCACACTCTCTCGTTCCCTTTCTGGAATCACTTCGAGCAAACGACGCGATAAACGCTTTACTCTATTTCGACCATCTTTCTTTCCATATTTTCAAAACCTTCGAAATAATATCGTCTTCGTTTTCTTTCGCTATCGATTATCCGCAACAACTTTTATAACTTTCATGACAACATTTTTTTATCATCAAGCTAGATATCATTTATAAGTAAAAATTGTATTCTATAAATGTTTCAAATAATTTAGGTAATCATTAACGAAGAATGCTCAATTTTGATAGGCACAATAATCATTCAATAATTTATTTACTATCCGTTCCTTTTCTATTATCTTGTCTTCTCTTCTTCTTCTTCTTTACCGTTCCTAAAAATGATGTCTTCCAGCCGAATACGTTCTCTCCTTCTCGAGGAACGCTCGCTTCCGTGAAACGCGACGCTACTCGAGGATAATCCCGTTGTTTTGCATTATCCTTCCCTCTCTTCATATCCCGTCCCCATTTTCCCCCATCCTTTCCATTATCTCAATGAGAGTCCGGTGCATTTCGTCTCGCGATAAGACTCGCCTCTTCTACCTATCTCTCTGTCCCTCTCATACTCTTTTACTATCTATTTCTCTTCCTTCCCACCCCCCAGTTTCGCTCTCGCTCTCTCTCTCTCTCTCTCTCTCTCTCTCTCTCGCACGTGGAAAAGCCCGCGTTCGACCTGAGCTTAACGAAAAATTGCTTTTCCGTTGAATTACCTACAGTATCGTGATTCATGCGCGAGAACGTAAAGAACGTAGATAGAAAGAGCAAGAGAGAAAGAGATAGCGGAAAAAGGTGAGGAGGGGTAGAGAGCGAACGTAAACGGATCTTATCTCGGTCGATGAAGCACGCCGTTCGATATTCCGATATACACACGCCCTCTGGGCGAGTCTAGCATAATGGAATTCCTCGTTATATAAATTTCGGTGCACATTTTTCTGCCACCCATCGATCTCTCTCTCTCTCTCTCTCTCTCTCTTGCTCTCTTTCGCAAAACGGCTTCTTTTTTCATCTCCCCACTTTAAACCTTCTCTCTTCCTCTTCGAAATTCGTGTGCCAGGACGTATCGTTCCCCTCGTTCCTCCTTTTTCTCCCCTTCCCTCCTCTTCTTCTTTCCCTTCGCTTTTCCCTCGGCACTTTGCTCGGCGAAACGTTCGACGATTCTTCAAACGCACGCACGGTAATGGAATTCGCAGCGTCGCTGCTACGGCGCTCGTTTCTCAAACGATTTTATCCTCCCCCGCGTATATATGTGCGCGCGCGCGCGCGATCGTAAGGGGGACAACGCGCGTGAGACGACAAAGTGTGTCTTCTCTCTCGTGGTCGATAAAAAGAGATTCGCTTCGTCGATTAACTTCCGTTTTTCTCGACATTGTCGTCCTCTCTCCTGCGGAACGACTGCTCTTGCTCGTATACGCCATCGCCCGTCTGTCTTTCTTTCTTTCTTTCTTTAACCCCTATTTCTTTCTTTTCCGCTACTTTACTCGCCACTCCCATGCGTCCCTTTTTCGCGACTACTCTTCGCACGCTCTCGGCGTGGACCTTTCATCTCGAGACGATCTTTTCCTTCCCTCTCTTTTTCAACCTTTCCTTCCTTCAAACCTTTTCCTTCATTCTTTCAGACCCGCTACGGGAGTAGTCGGAGGACGTATTATTGTTTGCATTTAATTTGCGCTCGGTATCAGCTACTACCTACCTACGCTGCCTACGGTGGAAGATGTTTGCCGAGGATTTTTCTTTGCAAAGTACCGGGCCCCTTCGCGATTTCGAGAGTAACCTTCTTGCCTACCACGTACTACCCTACGTACGAGAGAAATGTATTTGTTTCCTTGTTCGAGCGTTGCTACTCTCCTTTCCTCCCTTTTTTTTTCTTTACCTCTCGAGATTTTCCTGGGTAATGGCTGGTCTTGGTTTTAAAGGGTGAATTTTTAAGTTCTTTCTTTGCAGAAGCATAACACCGACTATGTTTCATCACGATTTCGAGATTTCTTTAATTTGTCATTTAGATCGAGTGATATCGATCGAATCGTGATTCACTTTGTCGTTTTTCTTGTCACTAGTAAGAGTAGTAACAGTGGTGGTGCAATTTCGAGGAAAGACGAGAAAGCTAGGGAAAAGGGAAGATGAGATAACGAGGAGAGGGACAGAGAGAGAGAGAGAGAGAGAGAGAGAGAGAGAGAGAGAGATTGGACTTTTGCAAAAGCAACGCCGCGTTCGAAGGAAGGAAGGAAGTTGTAAAGACAATTATACGAACGACGTTTCATTTTCTCGCTAGCCACACAGTCCCACGGCAGTACCAGTACCGTCTCCTTTTCCTACCTTTTCGTTCCTCTGCTCTGCTTCCCCCTGTAAAATAACGGTCGATGTAATAGCCTTACAATTTTATCGAGCGATCGTAGCAACGCTCTTTACGCGACCAGAGCCCCGAGAATGAACAACGTTCCGAGTCGATTTAAAACGGCAACGTTGGAATAAGTCACGCGCGGAGATTTTAATGGCTCCTTCGTGAGATCTTTCACCAGTCCCTTAGACTTTGTCGATATTTTACGAAAACAAGATCTCGGAGTCATCGTATCGAATGTACTGACGATAAAGTACACGAAATATTTATTAACGTATAACGGCAAATTAAAACGCGGAATATACGATACAACGACGTAGATTGTCAAGTAATTGTCTAACTTACGACAAGTCAGAAGGGACAGCTTCATATTCTAGGAAGTCATCCTGTTGATTCGACAAACGTTTGCCGTTGATGTGCAACATGCCGTGTACCCGTTCAATAATCTCGTAGCATCGCGCTACTTTATATATCGAGTCCCTCTTTCTCGATTTACGCCATCTTCTTATACTTCATCCTCTGTATATACGAGAAAACATTTGCTCTCACTTTCGAACTATTCACGCGTGTTCTGCGAATTCCTCGAGTTAAGAAACTCGTAGCCTTGAATTCGAAACGATTAAATTTTAACGTCTTTTTGTAAAATGCATGAAGATTTTAGCGTAATAACAAATTGATAAATATTTGCTAAATGTGGAGAAGATAAAAAGTACTCGGTAAATCTTATTTTTTATTAATGCCACTGGTTAACGTGTTTTTCAAATTACCCTGCTGGACAGGTAAGCAAGCAACGTGAGAGCGAGAAAGGGGGAGGGTGAGAAGGAGGAGAGAGAGAAATAAAGAGTGGGAAAGAACTCTGCTAAATCAAATTTACGAGTCACCGAGTGTAAGAGTCGTCGAACGAGCCGTATTTTTACGTTTCCAACGAAAAGGGATGTACTATTTTCTTCGGAAGTCATTTAAAACTTTTCCCAGGGCAGAGCAGACGGCGAATTATTTATTCTTACCTTCCGCTCGTGTTTCCGAAAAAACGAGAGAGAGAGAGAGAGAGAGAGAGAGAAATCGAAGCTCGGAATCGCCGCAAAGGAGGAACGGGAAGAAGGAGGAGGGTGAACGTGTACTTTATTTCAAAGACGCGTAATAGAATCTCTTCATCGTCTCGTGCGTGTCTCGCTTTCTCGACAAAAATGACGCCGACGATGAAGAACGATCGCGTGCACCGGCGACGTTTCTTCGTCGAGCCTCATTTCGAAACAATTCGCATGTCGCTCGTGCTTATATCGCGATTATCGTTCCACGACGATCGTATAAAAGAAAGAGGTCCGATGGATATTGCCGCGAGGATCAAAAACGAGGAGAACGAGGATGACGAAGAGGAGGCGGAGGGCTGCAAGCGGTAGACGGATAAATTGGGCTCGTAAAATTATTTCAGAGCGAGCGAGCAAGAAAGAGGAAGGGAAAGAGAGAGAGGGAGAGAGAGAGAGAGAGAGAGAGACGATCGTAGTGAAAGGAAGGGACCGATTAAGAACCAAAAAAAATTCACTAAATTTAACATCACGTCCGAACGATTATTCCAGTTAAATTTAAACGCAGCTGTGGAGAAAAAAGTTCATCGTTCCTTGCCGAACGTTCTTTAGATTTCCCGATTAATTATATCAGTATAATCACTATATCCGCTTTCTTTTTTACAAACGATAAAAAAAGCAAATGTCTCTACAAAAATCCTCTAGCAATCAAGTAAAAAAAGAAACTATTTCCAACCCTCCACAGAATACCGATTCGAGTCGAAATCGTATAGCGTATTGTATTACACAGGCATATGACGTTTATTGGTCTATTGGCCGGCTGTAAAAGAGCGATCACGAGATTTACGATAATTGGCAATAAATCAAAACTTACTCGAGCGGGGGAGCGAGTGTCTTCGGAAATTATCGTCGCGCTAGTCGATCGAGAGTTTCCCATTTATCCGTCCGGCGACTTATGATCGTAAACGTCAATCAACGACGATCCAACTTCGGACTGCTCTTCGCGATGAGCGAGAGCACCGTGCAAAGCAACGAGACGGCGGAACGACGTGGAATAATTTACGGTAAATCGTATCCGCCGATGGATATCTTCCCGAAATTATTCCCTTATTTCGTACGTGCAAAGCTTTCTCGTTAATCCGCCTATAACCGGTAGGGAGGAAAGAGAAGATGGGAAGAGATAGGAGGGGGGGGGGAAATGAACGTCGCGTTCGATCGGTTCCCGAAACGGGGGACGTACGTTAATTGTCACTAAATCGAAGCGTATGAACGACGGATGTCATCAGTTGCGTTCCATCTATCTCGATAGTCATCTCTTTACCTTCATCCCGTTAATGTTGCTACGGAAGAAGAGCGATGCAGCGTCGAACGTCGATCGAACGCTGTCATTGTAAATCTTCAACAGGATAAACGTTAATCGTATGATATCGAAATTATTATCAAGATGTGATAAGATTATTTAGATTAATTGCTAATGAAAGTATTTTTTCAAATATTTTGAATTACTGCTCAGAAAAAAGGATTTGAATAGTTTTTCTTTTTATTTTTAAAATAACTTTTATAACTTACATAATCTCAACCCACGTATCTCTTTTCTCTACCACTCGCCAAACGAGTAAATTCAAAGTCGGAGTCATAGAGTTCCCCGCGATGGGGAGATCGAGCACCGGTGGGGTCGTCGCATATTTTGTGGATGGAAAAATCCAATTTTCAGCACGGTCGGTTACGAGCAACGTGCCCCGTTCGTTATCGCCTCTCCGTTAAGCGTCGAATAGTACGTTTAATCTCCGATCCGCGATTATATACGATGGGAGCTACCGCGAGTTATAGTATATCGAGTCAACTGAAATTCGTGCAGGGAGCAGGTGGCCTCTATAGATCTTAAAATTGATTGTGTTTTTTCTCCTTTTACATTAAAGCAAATAAAAAACAAAATAAAAAATTATCTTTAATAAAAAAAAACCCATAAATTTCATCGCGCGTCTAAAATTCAACTCGTTCGACCGATTCTGACTCACGGACACACGCGCGCGCACATTCCGAACCGAATCGTGTTTTCCGAAACGTCGGAGAGCAAAAGGATACGCGCTCTTTGTACCGTACGCCGGATATCGTTGATTATCGTCTCTTTCTCCTGTCTCGTTTTTCCTTTCTCTTACTCGAGGGCAAAGACGGCGGCGAGAGATAACGGAGAGCAAGTCGCTCGGAAGGAAAATACGGGAACGTTATTCGAACTGCAAAGCGTCGTATTATAGACGGAACAGCGATAGAAACCGTTCCGAGATCGTTCGCAATACACGCACGTTCTAGAAAAGCAGGTACGTGAGCGTTAACGTTTTCGCCACCCGTTATATACCGACTTCTCGTTGCTCGGTCCAGTCGTACGGGATAAACAAGGGGTACGCGTAGAGAAACGTCAAAATTTTGAAGCTCCTTGCTGTGGTGGATCGGTGGAATGAATTAGGAATAAAAGCGGATACAATTCTATATAATCAAAAACGTATATTATTTTAAACAACCATTCGCCTCCTTACATCACAACGAACTAAAAAGACAATCAAACAGAACGACTTATGCGCCTCCGCAGGGCATCGCCACAGTTCTACCAACTTTAACGATAAACATAACCCTACATGGTATCACTGCAGTCTTAGCAACTCTCACGATAAACATAACCTCATATTTTCTTTCCCTTTTTACCCCGTGCTCTCCTACACGCCTTTATTTTTACCCTTATCGTTCCATTTCTCTGTTTATCTCTGTCTCGCTCTTACCCAGCTGTTCGTCAAGCTGCCAAGCGGTAATAGCGAGTCGTACGAATCGCGGGGACCCCCGATGGGCGTTTTAAAGGGAAGAAATATTAATCTAAGTTGTTAGACTCGCGTAACGATGAGACACGACTGTTTCCAACTGCTCATCGTCGGACGAACTTCCACGGAGTTCGCGTTGGGAATGCGCTCCGTGATACGCCGTGGGAAGAGACACGTCTCGTGCGTACGAAAGTGTATGTGAAAGAGAGAGAGAGAGAGAGAGAGAGAGAGAAAGAGACTGAAATGACAAAACGAAACGCATGAAATGACGGAGACGAGAGAAAAATATAGAAGAGACATACCGCAAAACCACGATGGAAAGAGAGAAAGAGAAAAGGGAGAGTAAACGAGTAGCCCCCAACTATGATAAATGCCCGACACACATCATGCTCGCGACGCACGTCCCTCAAAATGGCTACAATGCCGGCTCGTACCTATTATGCTAAAATGCAATCTCCTGATAAGCACTGCCGCGCATTGCAGACCGCTTAATCTCACCTATCTG
>JAIFRP010000119.1:254205-284577 GCA_032403825.1 Odynerus spinipes
CCCCCGCCCTCTCTCTCTCTCTCTCTCTCTCTCTCGACAAGAGAGCTTTTTCATTTTCATCGAATATATTTACGGCGAAAGGAACGTTCACCGCGTTTTTCTAAAGCGTTCTCACGCGAATGAAATTATCGTTCCTCGCTTATTTTTCCCGCTATACGTTCCATACGTACACACGTAGTACGTAAATCCAATTCATCGTCGATTCCCGGAAAATGAAAAATTTTCCTGTTCGCGCTGTCCGACGACGACGACGACGACGACGACGACGCACAATTGGGGTTTCTTGACCGCGGCATATCGAGTTTGGCGTTTAGTCGATCGAAAAAACATCGAAACTAATCGCGCGAAAATATGAAGCTCGCTTCTCTTTAAAAGCGCGCGGAATCGAACGATTCGCGAAATAAACGTCCTTCTCGCTTTCCAACGCGGAAAAGAAAAGAATAACGGCGATCCCATTTCAACGGGAAATATCGGGGCAAACATTTGTAAACATTAAAGCTGTGCACCTCTGGAAAATAGCCGTAGCAATGGCGAAAAAGTGGGTCAAACGACATTGTCTCTAACGCGAGGAGAAAGAAGATACGACAACAAGATCTAAAGAGAAAGAGAAAGGGGGAGAGAGAGAGAGAGAAAAGAATGAAACGGAACGAGAGTGAGTGAGAGATTATTATACTCCAAGTGGAAACAAATATTCGTGCAAAATTGAATTTGAATTTAGCGAATTTCAACTTGAATTTCATTTCATTTAAATGAACCAACAAAAAATACGAACCCTTCTGCTTCGCAGATACCTATAATGCAAGGAGAGCGAGAGATAAAGCGAATGACAAAGAGAAAGAGATAGATAGATAAATAGATAGACGAATAGATAGATAGTCATAATCCGTATGTATAGCAACGTATTTCCACGAACGCGAACCTAGTGTACATATCGTGTCTATGCTAATGGACGAAAGGGTAATCCGTAATCGCTAATTACATCGAGTTAAATCTGACGTATTCGGCCGGAAACGCTGGATGGGCGTGACGTTATCCTCCGCACAAGCGTAGAGAGGGTACTAACCCTTCCCTCTCTCTCTCTCTCTCTCTCTCTCTCACTCTCATGGTCTATGATTAGTGTACGCGATAAGTCGAGACTCCCGACGTATTCTCAGCGCGTTATCTACCGGTAATTAGGCGCTTGCATTGCCGTGAAATTAAGACAAAAAGCTGGCAGCACATCGCGATTCGTGCTTCCCTCCCTCTCTCGCCCCTCCATCTATCTCTCTGTTCGTTCATGCTTCGAGATCGGTCTATAGGTAGTGGGTACACGTTTGTGGCCGTGTCAGCACCCTTGCGACGTGGATGACGATGAAGTTATTGGGTGCGAGAAATGCTACGGATCGATGAACGCGTGCGGACGGTTTCCTGATCGCTCTCTCTCTCTCTCTCTCTCTATCTCTCTCTCTATCTGTCTATTCATCTATGTTTTTCTAGCTCGTGTTTTACGAACCTTCTTACCTACGCGACGTCTTACGAGATATCGAGATTCGATAAAGACCTCGTGCTTTTATGCTCTCGACGAGCCCCGACCTTTTGTTCGCCGCGTGAAAGCTACGCTATCGATGCAGTCAGGTTATGTACGTGTATAGGTACGTACGTGTATGTAAGTGGGTTTAATTAGACCATTCATATCTACTTCCATTCACGATCTCCAAGTTGCGATCGTTTCGACATTCATACGAGTGTTCTGCTTGTCAGAAAAATTCTCTTGAGTTTATTTACACGCGTACCTGTAATAGGTTTACGGGACGTTTACTAAACGAAAGGTACTTCGTCTACACGAGAGATAAGTAGGAATACAATTTGATGATACCTAAATAAAAGAAAAAAGATAATTTGTTTGAAATAAAAAAAAAAATTCTCCCTTAAACGGCTTCTAATTAGCCTCTCCTTTTAAGCGTTCACGTATAAGCGCGCGTGCAAATTTGCGGTTCCGGATACGGGATACAATATGTAGACGAGCGGTCTCCCCTTGCCACGATTTTCCGAGGTGCTATCGGACACGTGGTCGGCAGGTCGCGGTCCGCATAAATAATATCAAACGCACGTCGGGCCCTAGACTCATTAAATAGTAGCTGAATCTCGTAATACTCTCGTAATGCGGCCGAAATGGGAAATGAATAATGGGGTCAGCAGGGTAGTACCCCCGCGATGAGGAAGTTCGGTATTGCCGAGCGTATAATCCTCTCCTAATGACGTGCCCGTTTTTAGCTTTAATACAGCTGACACGCGGTAACGATATGCCACGTTGAACATATCCGCGCGGCCACGTGCGTTTCCGCGTATCTTCTCTTGCACGCGGATTAGCAGCAAACGTTCGCGAGCGGAATAATGCGCCAGCACGAAAGATGAAACGAGCGAGAGAGATCGAATCCCATAGAGTCCGAGCTCCTTCCAACGTGCTCGTTCAAATCCCGTTAATTTTGTTCCAGCGACGTTGTACTTTTCTCTGCTACTTTTCAGCCCGTTCTTGCTAGATTTGTGATAATAAAAATGTTGTAATTCTTTTTTACAGATGTATGGACACAGCATCGGTGGAAAAAATGGATTACGCTTGCTCCTGTTGGCCTGCTTGATCGTCCTCGGCAACGCTGGATTCTGTCCGAACGGTTGCACCTGCGACGATGACACACTGGTCGTGTCCTGTATCGGTGCGAGTCTGGAAGTGATCCCGATCGCTCTGAATCCCAGTATACAGCGTTTGGTGCTGAAGGACAATCGCATCAAGACCGTCGAGTCCGCGGTCTTTCAATTCTATGGCGACCTGAAGAACGTCGATTTGTCGAGCAATCACCTGTTCAACATTCCGAACGGTAGCTTCGAGGCGCAGAAACAAGTGGTGGAGCTGCATCTGAAACATAATAAGATCTCGGCGTTGACGGAGAAGACATTTCAGGGTTTGAAGTCTTTGACGGTGCTGAATCTCCGAGACAATTATTTGGAGAGTTTGAAAAACGGATTCTTCGCGTCCCTGCAAAAGTTGGAGGAACTCGATCTCGGTCAGAATCGCATCTCGAAGGTGGAACCGGGTGCTTTCCAGAAGCTCGGTACGCTAAGAGTTCTCTACCTGGATGATAATCAGCTGAGAACGATACCGTCACCGGCTCTGGCACCGCTGAACGCTCTGGCCGAGCTGCATATAGGTTGGAACGCGTTCTCGACGCTGCCGGACGACGCTTTTAAAGGGCTCGAGCAACTTACAATTTTGGACGTTATGGGCGCCGGGCTGGACAACATCAGCGACGGTGCCTTTCGGGGTCTGAACGCTTTGCGTACTTTGAAACTAGGCGGGAACAAGTTGCGCGAAGTACCGACAAAGCAGCTGGCGGTCCTGCCCCGTCTGGAGGAGCTCACCCTCGGCCAAAACTTCTTCACCATCCTGAGATCGGGTGCCTTTCAGGGTCTTTCGAAACTCAAGAAGCTCGACGTGTCTGGTTCAAAGCTCCTGACCACCGTGGAACGTGGAGCTTTCTCGGACAACGCCAACTTGGAGACCCTCGTACTGAACAGCAACAAACGTTTAGCGACGATGGAGGACGGCTCTTTGGCGGGTCTACCCAACCTACGGCACCTAATGTTACGCGATAACGCGTTCACGAGTTTTTCGGAATCCCTCGTCGCTTGGAACGAGCTACGCCGATTGGACCTCAGCGAGAACCCGATCGTATGCGACTGCAGCCTGATGTGGCTGGCGGAAGTGCTCGTACCCAGGAATTCGAGTCCGGTCATATGCGCCGAGCCACCGGAATCCAAAGGAAAGTCGATCAAGGGTATGACACCGGACGAATTGGGCTGTGCGTTCTCGGATCCACGTAAACAGGCTCTCCTGGCGACGCTCTGCGCGGGTGGTCTAGCTCTCGTCACTGGCCTAGCGCTGATACTCTACTACAGATGTCGAAGACGCGTGAGAGACGCCTTAAAGGATTACAAATGGAAGAACCGCGGTATCTCTCGAAAGGAACACGAGTATCAGAAAACTTTTTCGGACGACGAGTATATCGTAAGATCGGCACACGCCCATCATCATCACCATCTCCATCAAGCCCAGACTCAGCCCATACCGACCCATCACCATCACCATCACCTGCAACAGCAACAACAGCAGCATCAGCTACAACAGCAGCAGCAGCAACAACAGCACGGCCAAATGGCGGTGGGCATGAAGCCAATACCAGTGACGGAACTGTAGCTAGAACTTCGGGCGGCGAGCCCCGGCACCGGAGGTGTTTGGTTCTTGCCCCACGGTAGTACCACGCTCGCCGAGGGCTTCACCTACATCGACGGTGAAACGGCGCGTCAAATGCGCCGTCCGGGAACGCTGCCCGCGTCGAGCGGACATCATCATCGCTCGAGTGGAGGAGGTGGGACTATAGGAGGTGGAGGTGGTGGGCCAGGTGGAATGTCCGCCGAGGAGAGCTCATCGGCCTTGAGCGTCACCGGCGATGATCGTGGTGTCGCCGGAAGCGCTTCTACCGTTCCCGGCGCTTCCGGTAGCGGTGGCAATAACGGTGCAGGCACCGGTGGCAGCGCCGGTAGATCGCATTATTCCAATCTCTCCTTGCGTCGTACGCCCCAGCCGCCTCAGCTGCCGTCGAGGGGCAACGATTGCATCGATAGGATGCACAGCGAGTCGAGGATTCAGAACGGAATACCCGGACACCATCCACCCCCGCCTCTACCCTCGAGGCACCAATCCACTTGCTCCCAATCCTCTTACCCGACGCTGCCCGTTAACGGGCACGGAGCTCATCACTATCATCACTACCCCCGCGAGCGCGACAAGGAGAGATCGTCGACGCGCGAGAGGAATCGCGAGAGGGACGCGTCCCTTCGGGTTGATAAGCATCGGGAGGCGCAGCTAGAGATGGAGCTTCACGATGGTGGCCTCGATGTCGCTGGCATTGGAACGTATCGAGCGTAAACCGTCTATACCGATGTCTACCGATGTGAAAACGGTGGAGGAATGGGAGCCGACCACAGGATAAAAGCTCGCAACACTCGAGCTCGAGCTTTTCCACTAACCAAAAGAACGAACGAACAAACGAACCTACGGACGGATGGACTGACGGACACACGAACGGACGCACGGACGTAGCGGTGGTGGTCTCTTTGGGATCGCTAGACCTGCTCCGTTGTTGCCTTGGTGCGCGAGAGACGCGATCTTGACGGTGCACGGTGCATACCTACGAAACGCGTCCAACGTCGGAGATACCTCGAAGTTCGTGCATGATGGGAGTGCCAGGAAACCCTTCGTTCCTCTTCCTCCCTTCGTCTTGCGCAACGTCAACTCGAATAGAGAAATCTCGACTGGGATTCTAAACACCTATACCTACTGCCGTTCTAAGCGCCGACTTCTACAGTCGAATTCTTATTGCGAGGAGAGAATACGTTCTCCGATTATACATTTAAAGGAAAAAAAAAGAGTCCTAAACGCGGGAAAAGCGTTCAACCATCGACGATTGTGTCAACGTTCAAGTACCCTAACATAAGTGATCTCGCTTAATCGTGTTCTTTTCTCTCGAGTCCGATCGAGATCGTAGTCTTTTGGAACTTAAGTTCGATAGCGAAAGAGAACGTCCGAGATTCGAAAGTAATCTTAACGAGAGATAAAGAGAGTAGTAGGTACATGTCGGTGAAATGGCTCTCGAGGGTGGTTGCTACTCGATACACGAACTACATGCTCCTCCTAACGTGGAGCGTGGAAACTGCAAACAGTGAAGCAAAACGATCAAAACGATCAAATTGAACGAAGAAAATGAAAGAGAGGATCTCGAAACATGCGTGTTTTAAGATAACCTACGGAATCTCGGAAGAAGACGGGGGGTCATAGCGCGTTTTACCTCAAAACGCGCGTTTCGGCTTCCTACGTAGGATCGACGCGTGTGTGTGTGTGTGTGTGTATTATATAAAGAGGGACGAGCCGAGGCGAATTGTCCCTTATAACTATAATAGCGCATCGCAACTATATACATACATATAAATATACATATATACATAAAAAAAATATATATATAAACGGTCGAATTATTTTCTAAATAAAAACACCAATGTACAGAGGTACGACGGATGATATGAAATAATGCAGCTAGTGCTCGCGATGTAAGAGGAATGTGTACTTTTAAAAAAATCCGAATACGTTTCTGTCGAACGAATAAAAAGAAAAAAAGAAATAAAGATGAAGAATTCGTATGGCAGAGAGGTATTCGTTCACCTTCTGTCCCTCGATCGAAACCGAATACCGAAACAAATAGCTGGGAACAGAAGGGATATTATCAAAATCGTTGGAAATCGTTCGAGGCAGCGAAAGCGCGCGCGTTCGTCGAATTTTAAAAAGCGACTTCTTTCGTACTCGACCGACGGTAATCCATATGATTAGTTTAACCTTAAGAAGGTTTCATTCGAAATTATCGTTTTTTTTTGTATAGTTATGTTATGTTTCGTTTTTATTTATTGTACAAAATAGGCGCCCTTAATCTTCGCAATTTTTCATATTAAAATTCTTGACTGGAAAAGAGTTGTATTAAAAAATTGAAAAACGGACGTTATTTGAAACAAACAATTTTGAGGACGCTGTAAATCACGGATACATATCAAATTATTATACAACAGTCTAAAATTACACTTTGGATTAGTATAATATTTTTTTTTTTAATTTCAAACCTTTCTCTTCGAACTTCCGTGAAGAACGAATACACTCGAAAGGACTCCTTCAAAGATCCAATGATCCTCGATGCGTTCTCCTCACTCGCTTCCTTGTTCCTTGGAAAAGCGACAGAGTTCTCGCGAAAGCGTCGTTCCTTCGGAAGCTTCGTGACGAGTTCTCGGTCCGTATTAAAATGCACCGGGTGCGGTCGACTTTTAAGTTAGTTAGTTTCCAAGCACGGTAATCGTTAAGAGAGAAACAGGAACGCGGACGCGCCGGCCGAGTGCGGAACAAAAAGAAAGAAAGAAAGAAAGGGTGAGAGAGAGAGAGAGAGAGAGAGAGAGATGGGAAAGAAAAAAGGGAGAAAGAGAAAACGAAAAAGAGAGAAAGCGAGAAAGAGAGAGAGAGAGAGAGAGAGTCGGTGCAACTCGCTAGTAGAAAGATGTACTTTGCGGAACGAGATTATTTTTCCGCTCGAGTGTACCCAGTGGAATTCCACGGTCACCCTGTGCCTGAGAAAGGTGACTGCACTTTGAATCGAGTCGCGTTCTGCCGTTATGCAGGGCGTGGAGCACCGGAATTTCAACTTCGTAGAAGAGAGATCTATAGCGTCCTCGAAAAACGATATTACGAGAGACGCTGCGCGTCGGCTCGTTGCTCTCCTTCGACGATCTCCTTCTTCTTCCTTCTTCCTATTCCTTTTTCTTCTATCTCTTTTTAACGCGTTCGCGAAGAACTTTGCAGGATTTGTACGGAGAAGATAACGCAGCTCGTACTTTTTAGAAAACAAGGAAGAAAAAAAAAGATGGAAAAAGAAGAAAGCTTAGGCTTTTATAGCTTCTCACCCCTCGTTCCACGGAAGTTGATATCCAACAATCGCGAAGTTCAAAAGGGCGCCCGGTTTCTTGTATCGATATACTCTACTCCTCTTTTCTTTTTTTTATTGTATCTTTCGACGAAGCGTGCGAGTATGCGAGCGAAAAGAATGTGTAAATAGATTATGTAATAGCGAAGTGTCTCGTCGTATTTCCGATCCTAATTCGAACGCTTTTCTCGTTACGGAGCGATTTGCCGTGGCAAAAGAAAAAAGAAAAAAAAATAGAAGAAATCTTCTTCGCGAGCGACGATACTTACTTATCGATCGATATTTTCGATACGTTCTTTCTCTGTGTATACATTCCGTGCCAATCGAGGGCAGATCGTTTCGTAGATATATATCTTAATTAATTATATATTTTCGATATAGCGTGTAAGTAAACGAAGAAGATTGACGAGGTATCTTTCTGTCGCGTTAGCTTATAAACGAGAGAGAGAGAGAGAGAGAGAGAGTGAAAGAGAAAGAGAGAAACAAAAATATCACGATACCTTCGGTGTTCACGAAAAGTCATGTTATTAGAAAGAAAGAAAAATTCAAAAGATTTCCAAAACAAATCAAACGTTTTAGAACTAACCTAACTCGACCGACCCGAGAATTGATCGAAGGCGTTTGAATTCCAAGATGCATTTACCGAGAGAACGTTTCGGATACTTGTAACTTCCAACGTCGGACAAGTTGAATTTCATTAGCGATAGTCCGAGTCGGCAGCATAACGCGGGTTCGAGAAAATTCGAACGCCTTCGAGATTTCAGAACATTCTATGTGCGTAAGAAAAGGATGAAAAGGGTCAAAAGAAAATTGAAAAATGTTAATGAAATTTTGGAGTACAGGAAACTGCACAAACAATAAACGGCGCTTTGTGAAAGAAGAGTCGCGTTATAAAGGATACACTCGAATATTTAACACTAGAACCACCGACAATTAATGTATACCTATTTCTACCGGACCAGCCAAATTTTTGATTATTTCTAAAATAAGTTATGCAAGGAAAATAAAGCTTTATTCATATCTTTTTTACCTTTATATTGTTCAAAAATATATAGATAGCACATAATTTTATACGTAATTATATTATTTAGAAATGCACTTTTTTACACTTAACTTATTATACTTAAATTTGAATTGTTAAATGAAAATTTAAAGCCAGTTATTTCGATGAGTGTGGTAGTTCTAGTGTTAAAGAAGAATCGATTGAACTGCGAAAAAATGAGAGAAGAAGAAAGAGAGAGAGTTACTCTGTTCGTCCTGCTGCGCAAAACTTCTAAATTATTTCTTCTCAGTCAGCGACATCGTGTATATACATACACGGATATACACGTGGAACGAAAGTGGAAAATTTCGCATGCAAGCGTGTCAGAGGTTTTATCGGCGTATGAGAATAGGCCCAACTAAAGTGAAACAGAGACGCAGAAACATGTAGTATGTACAATACGTAGAGACGAACAAAATCATGCATCTTCTAATTACATATATCTGTCAACATGAGGAATGTAGCATGCGTGTAATCCACTGAAAAAAAAATTAAACGATTCTAAATAATGAAGAAAAGTACAATTAACGGTCTTTCTTTCTCTCTCTCTCTCTCTCTCTCTCTCTCTCTCTCTCTCTCTCTCTCTCTTTCTGTTCCTTTCACAAAGAAAACGAATCCGAGTAGTCCGTAAGAAATGAAATGTTATTTTTCAAACGACGCGAGCTACGATACGCCCTTATTAATATCAAAGAAAAATAATTGAAAAAAGTGACGGAAATTTTATTGAAAAATATCATACCACTTTTCGAACGATCTTTTATCACGTGACTCTCATTTCGGTGTAACGTATCGCGAATGAAGAATGGATGATGAAGAGGAGGAGGGTCGTTTCTGCCAAAAAAGATGGCCGGCAACCACGTAGCGTGTCTGTAATTAATATATTGTAAATGTCGGGGTCAAGTATCATATAGATAGTTCACGAAACAGAGTATTATTAGCCCTGTGGCGTAAATGGGCGGAAAAAAGTGTATATTTTACGATATGACTGTCATACTTAATAAACGAAAAGGATAAAAGAGAAAGAACAAGAGAGAAGCGGACTAAAAAAATATAAAATCAGAATATATAACGTATAGCTAGTCAGGCAGAACGCGGGAAAGAATGAAAGATCTGAAAAGGGGGGAAATAAAGAAAGAGAATGGAAATAAGAACGAGGGAAGGAATATGCGAGAAATAGGAATATAATGTGTAGAATACGATCGAGTAAGTTTAATCGTGTCATGAATATTAAATTATTGTACAAAATTTAATGCCGATTAGCATGTAAGGGCCTATCTATTTTTCTCCTTGTTTTTTTCTATCGATTATGTTTGTAAAACGAGCGTACTACCATCCACACGCGCGTGTCGTATGTAAAAAGTGCGCAACACGAGCGCCATCTCGTATCATACATAGTATGTACTTACAGGGTGTTCACGCTATTACTAGCCAGCATTTTTCTTCTAAATAGTTAATATTAGAAAAAAATGAAAGAGGAAAAAGTAGTACTGTTTTTTTATACACAACACAATAGAATATGCAATTTTTTTGTGTTTACAGTATTTTTTAAGAAATGAAGGTGACCTCAAATTTGTTTAATGAAATACTCTTATCTACCATAAAATAATGTGTTTTAAAACGCGTTCAGTGACCTATGACTCAAGGTCATAAAACACATTATTTTATGGTAGATAAAAAAGTATATCATTTCATTTAAAAAATTGGAGATCACCTTAATTTCTTTAAAAATACCTTTAAACACAAAAAAATTGCATATTCTATTGTGTTGCGTATAAAAAACAGTACTACTTTTTCCTCTTTCATTTTTTTCTAATATTAACTATTTAGAAGAAAAACGCTGACTAGTAATAGCGTGAACACCCTGTATATCTATACACACGATTTATCCACGTTCCTTCCGCGGCGCGTATCTCGAAGGTAAAATAAGAGTCCTCGCCTCCCTTTCGAAGATTCTACGATCTTATCGCAGCATCGTCGAGTGCGCGATCCCCGAGCTCCGCCGACATATTGTATCCCACTTTATGCGTAATCCCGATCGCGAAATACTCCTCGTAAGAATCGTCTTGCGACTTATCGATCGAATCCCGAACACATACGACTTATTTCTTGAGAGGACGTTTTCCATAAACTTCGAGATCGTTTCGAGATTCGAGGTGCCGGATTCGAAGTGGGTTCTCAGCTGAACTGTGTAACACACCAACGAACGAGAAAGGGGGAGGGTGGGCGGAGAAAGGAAGAAAAATCGTCATTCTTTTATCGATCGAGATTCGAGCTCGATTCGATTCGAAACAGAACGAGACTCGTATTGTCAATCAAATTTTCTATTTGAGTGTATACACACACACACACACACACACACACACACGCGCGCGCACGCACACACATACAGTAGATCCCCATATAACGCGGTGGTTGAATTCCTAAACAATACGATATTGTGTAAATTAGTTGAAAAAAAAAGAAAAATTAAATTTAAAACATGAGTTTTTCTTTATATGTTATAAAAATAACAAGTTCTCGCCATCTGTCGTCTTGTATGTTTCCTTAATTTTCTAACCGCATTATATGGGAATCTATTGTACACACACACACACACGCGCGTAGAACCACATTCCATGTAAGAGAATATGAAAAAGTACTTCGATGTAAAGTGCGTTTTATCCGTCTTTTAACGAGCTAAAAAAGAGATTATTTCTCGATAGGACGCACACACGCTTGTATACACGATAAAATACACATGCATACACACGGGATAATATACGTACATGCGCGCACGATGAAAGTGTACTTAAGTTCCGTATTTATAAGATCGAATTATAATATACGAAAACTATTTGTACTCACCGATGAAGCGAGAGGGAGAGGAAAAGAGAAAGGGGAACGAGGTGCCGGGCCTTTTGTTCATCCTTCGAAAAATACGCGACAGTGCCGATGGCCGACTTTATAACGATGGAATAAACGCGTAATGCGTTCAAAACATGGCGAGTGCTTCCTTCTTTAGGATCCGAAAGGCGGCCTCACGAAGAACGACATAACACAAATTTACACACACTCACGTACATTAAACACCCCGTCACGTATACCACTACCACCACCACTACTGTATATTCGTGTAAAGCATAGCAGAGCCTTATTGAGAAAGCAATATACATCCCTAAAAAAAACTGCTTTAAAAGTATTTTCAAGCTGTTAATAATATCTACTGGAAACAACGTTAATTCCTAACGATATATATGTATATATAAAGAGAGAGAGAGAGAAAGAAAGAGAGAAAGCGAGAAAAGATACCAAAAGGGCTGCCACGATGCCGTTCCAAATGCGCGCGAATTTGTCGAGTCTACGCTAGATGGCGGCAGAGTCGCGCTTCTCACTTTCGCGCCCACGAATACACGCGTTCGAACTTCGGAATCAATCAAATCTTTCGTTAACGATTTTTATTCGTTTCTTTAGTATGGTTCGAACGTATCGTTTATTTCAGTGATGGAGAACCTTTTTGAAAAGTGGGTCAAATTTTGTTCATTATTTTTTTTAGTACTAGCTCGTGGGTCATTGAGCCAGTGGCGTCACTTGGAAAGAGGGAGGGGAGAGGATGGTTAAAAACTACTTTGTTTTGGTTCTCACTTTTAAAATGCTCTTTAAAAAGTTTTTAACAATTTTTGATTGTCTATTTTCTCTTTTATGATATAAAAAATAAGTTTATAAAAATCAACGCGTGGGTCATTTAAAAAGCCTGCGCGGGTCGGTGTCTGACCCGCGGATCATAGGTTCGCCATCACTGGTCTATTCTATGGTTTAATCTATACTTTAATGTACTTTAAATTATAGTATTTACACCTTGAAGATAAAAGATTATCGTAGACATCGGTGTTATTAATTACACGGCACGCGATAAAACTCGAACGTCGTTACACGTCGAGTGTTCGCCTGCGACTAAACTGTTGGTGTACCGGCTTGCGAACGTACCTTATATTTACATCTGTTATGCATTAACTCTCTTTCTCTTCGCTGCGATGTTTACATCGAAGATAACGCGCGTTCAGATTTTCTTTATCGAATTCTTGAATTGTACACCGGCAGTCAATAATAGCTCACCAGTCGATTTGCCACCGAGAGGAGAAGGTTCCCTCTCCATGTCACCTGATTTTCCATATCCGTATAAAGAAACATACGATTGTGTACCGAGAATTTTTGTATGGTCCAAGATGCGACACATCTTCGGAGGCACACGGACGAGCAGGCGACTGTTTCGAATTTTCCGGAAAGACGTGATTCTCATTTGGTCATCTTTGCGACGATCCAGCATGGTAAAAGATCAATATTAATGTGAATTGAGAGCCACTCTTAGTTTATCCATGTAATTTCTTAGCTGGATCGCACCTTTTCATGCACGCACCCAGCTGAATCAGTAATTTTGACGCTACACATAATGCGATCGTCTTTCTTTCTTTATCCGCGTCTCTTTCTAATTTTGATCGGTGATAAGCGAAAAGACACACACATTTAAATAATTTATGCTTTCTAGAACGAAATATTATGTTTAAAATATGAGAATGAAACAGAAAGATAGCACATCAAAATATTATACATGTAATATCGATAGTTAAATATATGTAATATAATAGTGGCTCTTAAAAAGGCTATTTTTTACCACTTACTTATGAGAAATACTTATTTTATTATTAATTAAAATGATATAGTCTTTATCAATTAATCATGATTATTAATTTGTTCATCCTCCTCCGTACGGAAATTTAATGGTCCTAGAAAGAATTGTATTGCGTGTAGCGTCAAAATCATTGATTCAGCTGTGAGCGTGCGCGAGAAGGTGCGATACAACTAAGAAGTTACATGGATAAACTAAGAGTGGCTCTCAATTCACATTAATATTGATCTTTTACCATTCTGGATCGTCGCAAAGATGACCAAATGAGAATCACGTCTTTCCGGAAAATTCGAAACAGTCGCCTGCTCGTCCGTGTGACTCCGAAGATGTGTCGCATCTTGGACCATACAAAAATTGTCGGTACGCAATCGTATGTTTCTTTATACGGATATGAAAAATCAGGCGACATGGAAAGGGAAACTTCTCCTCTCGGCGGCAAATCGACTGGTGAGCTACATATTATTGACTGCCGGTCTACATTTACTACACGTAACGTCGATCGCTTTAACGTTTGATAAAAAAATGTTCATCTCTCAAGGACTAGAGAGGAAGAAGCAAACTCTCGAATAAAAAGACAAAATTATATTTCCCGCGAAATCGTGTTCTCGTTTATAAATGAAAAAATACGGTGCAAATGTTTTTTCTTCGTACTCGCGAACGTCGGACCCAATCGAGGTTGCTTCATAATTTTTTAACGAGTTCCAACCGCGAACCTCGGCAAAGTTGTCTCCTTCCTCCTCGATGGACATTTTAATGGGTGCATCGAATGTCGCCGCGCGTTATATCGTGGGCGCGACAACGTTCGGGTCGGCGAGCCAATAACAACCAACGACTCCGATGTGTAAATATAATTACTACGAAGTAATGACCTATAAAAAAAGAGAGATCATTCGTCTGCCTATACTCAATTTTCTCCCTACTTAACGGATCTTTATTAAGGAAGAAAGAAGAAGAAGAGGAGGAAGCATAGATGCGTATATGAAATAGAAGAAAAGAAAAAGAAAATGGAAGCGTGTAACTATAATTATTAAGAAGGAGCGTGGTCCCACTTCCTCGGCCTTCCTTTTCAAAAACTTTCTTAGATACGATTATGTCGTAGGAACGATCCGCACTCTTCTAATATGCAACGCCATTACCACCCCCTACCTTCATCCCCCTTTCTCCCTCCTCAACGATCTTCGAAAAAAAAACCGATCGATTTGTACATATAGTGCGAGGACAGAAAGAGAGGGCGATGGAAATGCGACACGCTCGCGAAACAGTAGTAGCGCTCCGTATTTTGACCGCAAGAAAAAAGAAGGGATATAAAACGCGGCAAACGCGTAGCCGCCCGTGGCTCGTAAAAAAGCCACGAAGCGAAGGAGCTCGAGCGGGTATAATGGTGTGGGCTTTCTCGAGACCCTTGGGCCATAACGTAGATCATTAAATATAATATTATAGGAATATTCCAGCGTTATTTTGTACATAAATAACTTTATCAACGGATATTAACAAATCATCAATAAAATCTATATATAAAAGAAAAAGGGAAAAAAGAGTCTGGCGGTCGTGTTCTTTTCACCTTTCCTTCTTACCCTTTAGCCTCTCTTTCGTTTATCCCTCTCGAAATTATATTCCCTTTGCAAAAGGCTTAACACAATAACATTTATCTTTATTAAAATTTCGTGTAATAATACAGTTAATATATTCTTCTTGATACAGTAGTTTCGATCTTATGTACAAAAGCTATGCTTATACATACTGTAGCTTTGGTATCGAGCTTGTACCACGTACTTTCGACGAGTTTAGGCTATAGATATGTAAATAACTTAATAGGAAAACGATACAAAGCAGCAATGGAGAGTAGAGTCAAAGAAAATTAACGACGTCAGATTTTCGGAATGTTTCTTTATGATACAAAAAAGTTTTGACTAACTTTTAATAGATACGATTGGTAATTTAAATTCGTGCTAATTTCTAATCAACGGAGATAAAGAATCTGAAACTACGCTGTCGTCACAATACTGCAATTTTTATTTCTCTTCTTTTTTCTTTTTTCTTTCATTTTCGTTAAATTGAAAGTCATTGAAACAAACGTACATCTATTATGTGTGAAGCGTATGTCGAAACACTTATTCGGTGTCTAATAAATAATGCTTATTTCTTTATGAAACGTCGTTCTCCATAAACGAACTATTCCATATCACACGCAACCACGAATATTACAGCATTACGTTTTTTTAACTATTGCCAGTCCGAGTCCGACAACAATCCCAACAGCGACAACTAAAGTTCCCATCACAGCTATACCATAAAGACCTTCTGCAAAAAAAAAGATACAGATTCAACGCTAATAAAATTAAGATAATAATTTCTTCAGACTTTTCTCTTCGAGATCGTATCAAAGTTTTAACTAACTCAATGAAACAAAGACTACCGTGAAAATAATAATATACTTAGTATTATATATATATATGTTTTCGAACTATTTGTATAAGAATTATAAAAATCACTAACAGACAACTAACATGGTGTAGTAATACTTTATAAAAACTTTAGTATCATATTTGTAAAATACTTTTACATTACCACTACGAAATATTGTGGTTGAAAAATGAGACAACTTGTGTATAAAGACGATAAGTATATAAATGGTCAAGAAATACTGAACACGATATGCCATGTTATTTAAACGCATTAAATCCATACTAATAGTAAATTTAAAAAAAAAGTGACTTCGCGACAAATGCATGAAATTTATAATGCTTCTTCTGAAATAACTATCCTGTACAATATATGAAAGTCGTTGAAAATTTAAAGTTTTATGCTTTTACATATACATTAAATTTTAAATCCTGATGCGTCATGCATCTTCTATATATCCCATATGGCAAGTAGATTCATTTATCTATACTAATCAGATTCATTCTCTCGACATCAAATGTTTCTCTAAACAAAACTAATGTATGATCCTGCTAACCAACAGATATTAAAAATATTAAAAGAATAACTATGCATAAATATTAAGGTGAAATACTAAGAATAGGCTGTAATAGCATTATACTACAGTCTCCCTTGGTTTTTATTTTTCTAAGATGATTGTAAGTTATGAAAAAAAAACCTTTTTCCATCTTTTTCTTGATTAATCTCTCCAGCTGTTGCACTTGTTCGTTTCCAGGTTCGATTTGAAGAAATGCTCTGACATACGACAAAGCTTTCGAATATTCCTATAAATTATCATTATTTAGATTAACGAGTAAAATGAAAATCATAATAGGTAGTAAAAAGATGATGTTATTAAATAAAATTAAGATAAATCGTATACCTTTATTCTGGCATTACCAATAGCTAAGTAATATAAGCAATCTCGCTTTCCGTTATCATGATTGATATACAGATCCTCTAATAGTACTATACCCTTCCTAATATCGGCCGAGTATTTGCTTCTCACTAGACACCACGCATACTCAAACTGAGCTTCCTGGGTCACATTTGCTGCGTGTAACTGTTCGTGGTACACACGTTCGAATCTCTGGAAAAATATAACATATGCTTATGCGAGAAAACATAATTATGACGGTTAATATTATCTATGATCTAAGTCCTTTCAAGATCGTACGTGATTTATCGCGAAAGAAAATGTTTCTATCGCGTTAAACGTGGTGCAAGAATATATATATATATATATATATATATATATATATATATAGAATGAAAAATTAAATATTTGCATTCCACCATGAAATGTCAAAGTGACATTTCCTGAATCACGATAATGGCTTTAAGATGAACCGGCGATAACCATAATTCGTACAATCATGGACTTTAAACTTCGTTTCGTCCGAAATTCGTGCAAGTCAACCGGCTGTTTTATGAAATGATGCAATTATGAAACAATAACTATCATGAATGAATCAAATCGAATAAAAAGACGCTGTATAAGTAGTTAACCTAAGCTTTTTTAATGACAGATACTGGCGAAAATTTATATTTTCATTTAAAAACATAAAATCTGTGTATGAAAGACACAAAAAGTCATTCTACATTGAATCATTTTTTAATATCGTTATTGGATTACCTTCAAATCTTCCGAAGAGACAACTTCGTCGAGAACGTCTTCCATCGCGTGAATCACACTACGAACGAGAAATATTTAGCTGAAACGCGTACTAAAGAGCACTGTATTTTTATCTCTTTGACTGAACGAATGACATAATGTAACGAAGAAGTGCGATAGGTCGTCACGATAGCTGAAACGGGGTAAAATGAAAACGAAAAGCCTTTTGAATGCCTTTTGCTTTCTATTGGCTGCACACGTTTGCTCCTTTGGTACCACAATTTACGCAGCAATAGCGTCCTACAACCTAATCTTTCCATCCAAATCTTCGTTTCAATTGGTTAAGATCCGCCATGTTGAGACATTTAAACCAATCACGTTACAGTTTTTAATGAAGTAGAAAGAACTTCATATTATTAGTTTCTTATATTCTTATGTTATAATAAATTATATTATTTATATTTTGAAAAACTATTTATTAAATAATAACGTTTTATCATACATTACAAAATATTTCGTTGAATCGTTTTGTTGTGGAATATAGTGGCATACCCATTACGGTATAAACGTCACCATTTATTCTTTCAATTAAACAACCGCCAATACCTTGGACTCCATATCCTCCTGCTTTATCCCTAAAATATATATTTCGTGGGTCACATTTTTATTAATTATTTGAATTTGTAAGTAACGTATAAGAACGAAGACTCACAGACATTCTCCTGTTTTTACATAAGCTCTGATTTGAGCCTCCGACAGTTCGCCAAATTTTACTTTGGTAGATTCAAAGAAATTGACTTCTTTTTTTGGAGTCCTCAGGCACACTCCGGTATAAACGACATGCTCTTTATTTGCAAGTCTGTGAATCGATGCGACGATAATTTATATAAACCGATTTATCAACTCCAATAACACGTGTGCAGATTTTATATAGAATTATCGGCATTCCTTACTGAGATAATATACGGAATGCTTCCGATTCATCCTTGGGTTTTCCATAAACAGTTTCACCCACTGTTACAACTGTATCGGCACCTATGATCAAAGACGGCGGTATGGTATCATTCTTCAGACGTTCGTATACTTCTTGTACTTTAAATTTAGCTAAATCCTGAACATATTCCCCGTGACTGTTATACTTGGATCTATCTAAATTTTCATCGTAATTAGAAGGTATCACTTCTACATTTAAGCCCTAAAACGTGAAACACCAATGACTTCTACATATCCAAAGATAAATCCATGTTTAAAAAAGCTCGTATAGTAGCACTAATTTATATTTAAACTGTTTAAGCTCTCACCAGCTGTTTAATAATTTCATATCGCCTTGGTGAACCACTGGCTAGAACCAGTCTGCCAGCCGCTAATGCCTGCATGGTTGGTTCCAACATTTTGCTCTTAGAATTCTCTCTTATGCAAATACAGATAGATAGAACTAATTAATTCCCAGGGGATTGTTATCGACACCTCCGGATCGTGACTAAAGTGGAGATTTATCGGTTGGTTTTAACAAAAGCCATCCAATCGCATTAAATTCATTGCTTATAGTTCGCACCCGCTCTATTGTACTACAAGCAGTCGCGTATAGCTTGTGGCGTAGAATATGTCAAAGCAGTATGCCGTGTTACAAATAGGTATAATGTAGTTTCTGATACCGCTCAGCCTAGATGTCGCTGCTCATTATATTCTCGTACTCAATACTACTCGGGAAATCAATGGATCTTTTATCATACCGCGAATTTGTGGTACCCGTCTTTATTGACTTAACGAGGTGCGCGTGTATAATTCTTCGACAATGATTTCCACCTATTCTACTTTCCCTCACGAACTCGATTTTATGCAGAGAATATACTTTTTAACGGCACGCGATGAGTAGATAGATAGTTATAGGCCGCACCTATAAAATCATCCAATCGTTCCTCGGCGTATGCGGTCGATTTACATGTTCGCGCTGTTTACACGCCTATCAGAATTACACTTCGGTAAATGCTGCTGTATTTTACAGTACGATTAGTAAGCGGATGAATCAGCTAAACATTGGTATTAACGTAAATTATTAGTGTAAACGCATCAAATAATTACGATGAAATTCGAACAAATTTTAATTGCTATCTACTACGTCGTTTTTATGAATTTATTTAATTTAGTAAAAAGCTTTTCAATAGCTAGAAATATTTTACCAATAACATTGGTTAACCAATTATTTTATATTAACAAAAATTCCCCAAAACTTTGCGATATATTAATGCACTTCCCGTTCACATTTTCGACCGCTCATCTACCTTATATAGATCTTCTGAAAAATATTAGAGCGGGAAGAAGAACCATTTTCTAGGCATAGGAGACTCTAATACATCGTAATCGGTAAATTACGTAAATGCCGCATGCCATGAACGAACCTAAAGGTCAGTCAGTCCGAGATCTTACATAATCGCAAGGCGAAAGGTTGACCCATCTTTACACCGCAGCCTCCGACTGAGCAAAGATTTTAGCATACATTTTTTTCTTTATTACTCGTCTTTCGATAAAAATCGATCTTCCGAAAATTTCCCCAACACTATTACGAAACGGTTCGCACGGGAAACTTTAAACGCTTTGTCTTAACGAATAAATCCAACGTAATTGTATCATTTAACCATTGTGTCATTTAACCTTGACTTTCGATGCAAATCCGTAGCGTATTTTAGATATGTAATTAACGTTAATTACCTTCGCTTAATCACTGCTAGCGTACCAGAAGATATTGAATGAACTGACACGCATACACGTTGTAAGTACATACCTACGTACATACGTAATCGTAATTCGCTCGCGCTTTTAATCGCCTTATTTCGGTACGAAGCAATGGTGAGTCTAGTCGAGTAGGGTCAAGTTCACTGACACGCGTTATACTTCATTTCCTTTCGTTACATCAAATCGGAATGAAATTTAATACCAAAGAGATCTAATTTCTAGTCGTCTCTTGTGACACGTTTTATACTTCATTTTCTTTTTCTTTTTCTTTTTCTTTTTTCAGAATACGCACAGGAAAGCATTAAGATTGTATCGATGCGAAGAACACGATAATGATAATTAGATAATAATCCGTTACGAATAACGTTCTACGTCATTTTAAAGTTAATTAACGACGTAAACGAGAATGGCCACGTTAGTTAGCGAAGCTCGATATCGACTAAATTACTTACCGGATATAATTCTTGGTCCTTCGATAACTGTTAAAGCTCTTCCGAGCCAGGATACCCTTAAGTATGATCAAAGGGCTTTCGAAGTAACTCCGCGGACGTGCTTTAAAAGTTTTAATAAATATCACGGTTAGGCGAACTCTATTAGAACTTCATAAGTTATCATACGATCGTATTGTCGAGTAAGAAAAAGGTTTTTTGCTGATCGCGCGCGCGCGACAACTTTCCTATACTTTTGCGGAATATTAAACGGGGAAATCAAAGAGGATCTTTAAGCCGATTAAGATTATTTTGCAAATGCACCGTTGCGTCGATAGGGAAATGGACAAAGTTGGTTTTTGAACTTGAGAAAATCGTGATAATTATATACACACACACACACACACACACACACACACATACAGTGTCCTATGTAACTAGGCCGAGCTATATCTTTGAAAGGATTGGAGATAGAGAAAAATTATTATAATCACACAACAAAATTATTATAACTGGTATTAAATGCTACATATTCCTATAAAACCATACATTTTTGTGCACTGGTGCAGTTGCAAGGTGCAATTGCATTTAGAAAAAATAAAAATAAAACTAATTTTGAATACATTAATTCATATAATAGTTTTTCACCCTCTACAAAACATATTAATAATTTTATGTCTGAAAATTGTTAATGTAGGTGTTATTTTAATTTCAAGCATGCTGATTTATTTCAATGTGTCAACACATTTAGACGTACTCTTTCGCGCGTTTTTCTTTTTTTCAACAAGACGGGGCTCCAGCGCATAATTCTCAAGCTGCAATCAGATATTTACATGAGAAATATCCAAATAGGTGGATCGGATAAACAAACGCGTCTAAACAGTGCATTTAATTTATATTATGCATTATGCATTAAACGGTGCATATACATATATATATATATATAATGCATAATGCATAATGTTTAACCATTAGATAACAAAGAATATCGAAACAACTCCCTGGAAATAATATCGCAAAAATAATGTTTATATCTTCCGTTATTGTTGTTCGTTACGCTCCAATTCTAATTTCCTGCTTTCCTCGTAAAGTTTCCGTTAACTAAATCGAAGCGTGCGATATTTTACAAAGCGTAAAAGAAACTTCATCAAGCTCGGAAGGAGAGCAAATATGCGAGATGGGCTGAACTATCGAAGAGCCGAGCGTAAACTTTGTCTTGTAAATTATGACAGAAGGCCGTGTTAGGCTGCCGAGATAGACAAGCGAGCGGGGTGAGAGGTAAGGGAGAAGAGGGGAGAAAAATAAGTCGGAATACTATCGTAAAAGTGTAGCCGACTAATTGCAAGGACATTGTATTACTACGCCTTCGTACGGAATCTTACGTAAGAATTTTAAATGTACGATGGGTAAGCGACGATATTAATTGCAACACCGATCGATGATGATCGCGCTTTCTTTATAACCGCGCCGTCTTAGTGTGACGAAAAGGTAATTAGAAGCGAAGCGAGGCCGAGAAAAGAAAGAAAGAAAAGAAAAAAAAAATTTTACAAGAAATCTCACTCGATCGTAAGGAATCCGCCTTCGTACGTTTCGCGTATCTACCTAATTCTCTTTACACCTCTTTCACTCTCTCTTTTCTCTCTTCGGAGAAAAAGAAGAAGATGCGAAACGAAAGGAAAGTTAACGGCATTATCCCCTCGAGATAAAATCGAATCCGAACGGCCCGTGCGACCCCCTCGCGTTGTCGCGGCATTTTGCAGGCGCGTATTTTCGCGCAATCGCGTTATAAATTAATCCAACGTTTTTCGTCGGCCGCGCGCACGAACCTTCGGTGTATACGCGAGAGAGGGAATCTGCCGTTTTAAGGCAAACGAGATACGGAGTAGAGCGTGCTCTCGCTCACGTTGGGAAGATGCTTCGAGGAATAAGACGAATAAGAGTAAGAATAAGAAGAAGAGGATCGGAGATGTTGAGAGAGTCGAGCCGTGCTGGTAATCGCCAGGCTGTCGTTATTAAATATGATTACGCAACTCGAAAAGCGGCTCCAAAGGACGCGTATTATGACACTATGGCATGTAGTCAAGCGTCTATGGGGCACACTGCGTCATACCTCTATGTATATGTGTATGTGTGTATATGTATATACACTTGTGCCTGTCTCTCTCTCTCTCTCTCTCTTTCTTTCTTTTATTCTTTCTTTGCCGGACTCGTATTGCAGGTAATACGCCTGCGATCAGGGGCGTACGCGGGCCCGGATCGATATCTTCTTACGTAGATATTATTATTCTCTATTCGTGCACGCGCCTCGATCGATCACGTCCTTCCTACACAAGAATAGCTTTCTATGTATATTAGTTATACACGTATGTATGTACGTCCATCTCCGGGTGGATCTCTTCTCGTAAGCTTGAATTTCGTCGATGTTCTTTACCCTAGCTTCAAAACAAAAACAAAAACAAAAAACGATTTAAAAAAGCGCATTTTTTGCGAAGACACTCGAAACTTATTTTCATTCTCGATCTTCTTCGATATCTCGTTTCTGTTTCTTCGTATCGTAGCTACATCTTGTAACGATATCCGCTTTATCGATTAGCGCACGTGTTGTTTGGATGTTATGATGAATGAATGGGATACGATATCTTGATCAAAAGTGATACCAGCTGCTTAAAGCATTTTCTTCTTCTTCTTCTTCTTTTTCTTTTTCTTTTTTCTTCTTTTTTTATTGGCACGCGAAACGTTACACTCCCCGTGAATATTATATAAACTTTAACGCCTCTTAGCTTATCGAGGTACGAGCTAACCGCGGATTCTATGCAAGAAGGCCTTTTCTATGCAAGAAGAGGAGAACAATACTCACGAAACGCGTCTTGATTACATTCTCCTCCTCCCGCGAAACGGAGAATCCGATTCAGCCGAATGCATTCATATTTATTAGCGCGAGAAGCAAATTCCACGTAGAAGACGTCGTTTATCATTTGTGATCTATCCGAATGTCGACGTTAGCGTGTTAGGTACCTACGTAAGAACTGTTCGATCGTGCGTTATACTCGATCCTCCCGTGGCTTATTGTCACGAGGCTAGGCCTACCACCGCCACGGTATATCTCGCATAGGCTAACAGATTTTATGCGAAACGCCTATGCGCGCGTTTTTAGAAATAAAGAAGCGCATAATACGGAGAAGGTTGCGAAGAAGGAGCGCGCGCGCGATCGGCACACGTTATTCGCGGTTTTCTACATGCGCGGCCAACGTGACGACGATCTCATCTTCTCGGCTGACGCGGTCGAGTCGCATGATTTGCCCATAGTCGTGATGTACAGTCCTGACGAGCAAATCGTTTTCTTGAAAATTACTTTGCAACTATGTAATTCTTCGATAAACTTCCCCCTTCTTCTGTGTTTTCTTTTTCCTTTTGTTACTTTTTATACCCCGACGTTTCGTTTCGTTCGTACCGATGGAAATCGCGGTGATCAGCGTGCTGCGTTCGTTCGAGAAATCGATTCCGACTCTTCGACGTCCCTCGAAGTTCAGTCATGATTTCGTTCGACCCATAGAAACGCATTTGTCTTGAGACTCCTTTTGCCGGCGGACGGAATCGACTCCAAAAGAAGGATCGTGCACATTCTATAGCGCGATGCTGCGTCACATGAATGACACGATGTAAATGTCGGTATATGGCCGTGGAACCTCGCGAGAAAGGTTGCGTACATTCGGTACGAAGATTAATATCGAATGACTCTGTGCCGCTTATTGAAATTCGCGTCATGGAGATGGTTCACCGTACGCGACGCGTTTCGCCGAAAAAAAGGGAGGCCGTATTACGTTGCCTCGAATATTTCTTCTTTTTCGCTATCTCTCCTTTTCTTCTCGCTTTTTCTATCTTTTTCTTTCGTTCCCTCATTCGACCCGGATTTTGTAATTTCCTGAGAAGATCTCTCGACTTCCACCTTGAGATCGAGCCCGCGTCTCGCTTTCGATTTCGGTCTAACGCGCGAGCCCTCGTTTCGCGAGTAGTCAAGGCGAATCCTCGAAATTTTTATCGAACAAGTGTCGTTTTGCCTGTCGAAAAAAAGGACTACACGATCGATGGTACAAATGTCTCGATGTCGATGGGGAAACAAATATTTTTGCTATTTTACGAAGATCTGATATTGACACCTGCACGTATACGTAGGCATACGGGTACGCGCGCCTGCCCGCGTAATTTGTTACAGCCATCTGTTACGAGATATACCTAATTCCGATAGACGGAATAAATGTTTTTTCTCTTCCACCGACCGACCGCTGATATCCTTTCCAAAAAATACGTTTTTTGGTTTTTCAACGCGCAACGCGTGTTAATTCATTGACCGCAATCTTCTATTCGGATAAATTTTGGTGAATTTTCTCCCCGTACGAGAAAAAAACAAAGGCACGGATATTCAAAAAAGGCACGGACGTGTTCGTTTTACGGTTTAACGACCCGTTCGTGCCGTGTAACGAAACACTATGGCGGGCGGCTTTTTAATTAGTCATACGGAGATGCTGAAACGATACGACGCGTAAAATGTGAAGACGGAGAACTGTATTTAACTGTAGGTGGATGTGTAAAAGGGGAAGAATAAGAAAAAAAAAAGAAGAAGAAGCAGGCGCGGGAAAGAAAACCGCGAAATAACCCGAAACCCATCGCACGGTTCATTGGCCACTTCATTATTGTAACTCATGAGCGTCTCGTCCTCTTTAATTGGCGATCCGTGATATTTCGGAAGATAAAGCGCGTGAAATTTGGAGGTAGCCGAGATGCCACTTCTTACGCGCGTGACGCAATTTAAAGCAGCGACAGGTTTAACCCCTTCATACTTTTAAAGCGAAAGGGAAATATTTGATTTCTTTGAAATATAATCCAGTCATTTTTTTTCCTCGTTCAATCTGCGAATCCCTACGCGTCCATCTCGTGACTACGATTTACATATTTTTATCTGTAGGTATACTCTTTCCTATGGTACAACCTGTAACGAGATAATAACACGCTCCGACGATGTTTATCGTAAACATAATAATACCTATTGCGTGATTATTTTCTCTATTTCTAATGTTCTCGTACCTACTTGCACTTTATCGCTGCGAGGAAACCAGATAATCTATCGACTATCTGTTAAAATTTCGTTGACTTCGCTTTTTAAAATTCGTGAACCGTGAATCCCTGTTAATTTCGTGCCATTTTCGAGAATGTTAAAACGCGCGAAATAACACGGGTCCTTACCCGAATCTTTCTTAACGAGGGTTCCAACGTTGGAGATGCTAATTGGGAGTAAGAGAAAAGTTCACGCGACGATAGGAAACGTATTCCTCGTTCGCCCATCGTGTGACTACTTCTAACGAAAGATTTCGATCCTAGTAAAAATCTATTTACGTACCTGTCTACTCGTCCGTTCTTCGTTTCATCTCTTAGCGCCGCGGAACGTAAGCAAAATGATTCGCCAGCGAGGATAAAAAGAATCAACGGAAATATTAACTACTCGTTGGATTTCCTGTTCGCAAGGCCGTGAAACGCGCGAACTCGCGATAAAAAGCGTAAAAAAACGAACGTCTAGCTAAAGCAAGATCGATTATGAAAAACGGTAAAATCTGTGCGCCGAGACTTCGGTGTGTCGCAGAAACGATGCGATTTGCGCGCTAAATGCCAGGGTTAAGTGGGAAATGATCGATGGCGTCGCTAATATACGATGATACACATCGTGACGGAAGGACGAGAGTGTTAGACAATAATTAAATTAACGCCTTCTCGTTAACCGTTAATTTATAATCTCTACTTCGCGTACGATCCTTTTCCTTCTCTTTTTCACGATCCCGTAGAAGAGTATAGTCTCGAACTATCACAAAATGGAGAGATTAACTCGCGGTTTCGAATTACGCTCGAGGGGAACTAAAAAAAGGAAAAAAATGCTCTAACGTGTGACGTCACTTTTAGAAATCTGTACACTATCGAAACGAATGACCCATTAGTTTCGATTAACAATGACGTCGATAAAAGTTCTGAGGAATTTTTATCAACAGCGATATTTTTTAAATAATATAAATTTGTTACAATCATACGTTATTGCTCTTTTTTATTTGTCATTTCTAAGAACACGTGTAAGTCGATTTCGATAATACGAATATGCTCTTATTTATTCACTTTCACTATATATATATATATAATTAACGTTTAGGGTTTATAAATACGATAGAATTTCCAGCGAAATCAAATTCTTATCAACGGTGATTATTCGAGAGTTCTTTCGCGGAAAATCACGTGTTATGATCCACGAAAGAATCTCACGCAAGCTTCGTCTGTTTAAACAAACAAAAATAACTAACCTATGTACGCGTGATTAATTCGCGTGAAACACGCGCGTATTTCCTCGCGCATGCATGGAAGAATTCAAATAATCAATGGAGAAGACTCAAGGTCTTGTCTATTAACGTCGAAGTTCGAGATTCGACCTAGACATTGCACATGTCCCTTTATTATACCTATAATACTTACAAATACCTGGCTAAATTCATTTTACTTCAAACAAAAATCAATGAATCTAATTTTTATAGCTCTATAACAAAAAAAGAAAGAAAGGAAAGAAAGAAAAAAAGTTCCATTTTCGTGTTAAAAAAATTAATAACGCACGATAAACGCGTAGGTACACCCACACGCGCGAGCACTCCTCGCGCCGAGGTCAAAGCTTTTTCCTATGAAAAGTATTCGGTAAAATGGTCGAAAAGTATCTGAAAATTAAAGAAATAAAATAAATGCGTAAAATAATCGTGATACGTGCGTAATGTCACGTGGCAATACGAAAAAGCTCTCGGTACTCGATATATCCGATGCATTTTTCCGAAGATGCACTGGTCAGAAGGAGTGCATTGTGAAGAGGGCAGGGATGACCCCTTTCACTGTAGCACGTTGGTACGGTCGCGTATATAAAGAGCCGAAGCATCTGACGAAGAAGCACAAGTACCAACCCATCTGCATCCCAAGCTCCCCGTCCGGTGTCTGTGTGACCGAGAGAGATTATGTACACTATTAAGGTAGGTAACTTGAGTTACTCGCTCTCCGTCTTCTCTACTACTCTATCCGTATATCTCTATCTCTATCTCTATCGCTAACTCTACCTCTATCACGGTTTCCATCGCTCTCTTACTACCACATTTGCGAATCTATCTATCCATCTCCGTCTTCGTTGTCTCTATAATCTTGGAACGCGCGTGCGGCCACACGCGCCACGAGAAGAAGAGACGGTAGCTTCAAAGAGCTCGCTTTCGACGTTCTAAGATAAGTCTTACGCCGGTTAACATCGAGAAAACACGTTGTCCTATCTTGTCTCCCGCGACATCGCTCAGGATCCTTCTTATCGATTTTCGATTTATCCGGTTTGTGTAAAAGTTCCCGTATCGACGATGATCCATCCCGTAGACGATCCGTGTTCGATGGTCTTCACCTCGTCGCGATTCTCCAGCGCAACTAGGTAGGATTTTTTTCCTTTTTCTTTCTTTTTGTACATTTTTTTCTTCCTTTTGCTTGTTTTTTCTTTCTTTATCCTACTCGTATATAACACACGGTATATTTTATGGCCGATGTGTACGTTTAACAAACAAAAAACACGCGTCCTCGCGAAGTTCATTTGAACCGCGTTTCATTTTCACGCCATGCGAGATCACTTACAACTCTTTTTTACGGTTCCCGATGTAACTTTTTGGAGAACGGCCGGCCGCGGCCGGTTCGATTGGCTCGAATTTGTGTACTTCGTTCGATGAAAAAAAGAACGCGAGAGAGAGGAAGAGAGAGAAAGAGAGAGAGAGAGAGAGAGAGAGAGAGAGAGAGAATAGAGAGTATCGCTAGTTTTCGAAGTTTACAAAAAAAATGCAATTTCCATCGGTCGATCAAGCGATCGCTTTTTAATCGGAGCGATTCCCTCGTCCCGTGATGCGCACGTTGCGCGGATTTCCACGAACTTCGCTCGTGCCGACGATAAAATTTGTTTATAAAGAAGAATTCGCAACGATCGCGTTCTATTAAATATTTCGCAATATCTTTTCGTGCGTACCGAACACGTGATATGTTCTATCTCTTCTCTCTCTTCTCTTTCTTTCTCTCTTTTTCGCGAGAAAAAGTAAAGTCTCGTCAGAGATAAATGCAAAAGCGTCGGAGTTTAAAAAAGGGGGTACGATAAAAGCGCACATCGAATTCGATCATTCGACGAACGAAACATCGGGAATGCATTAAATTGAACGAGCGACCAGAAAAAGCGCAGATAAGAAGAAACTTCTTCGACGATTTCTTCTCTCTCTCTCTCTCTCTCTCTCTCTCTCTCTCTGTTTCTGTCGCACTCTCGTAACTTCGGAAGGATCCTCTTTGCTCGTTCCTCTTCAAGACGTGATTACGCCGAAGCCTTTTTGTTCCCATCCCGTTCCTTTACTTTTCTTCTCCTTTCTTTTTCTTTTTTTTTCATCGCCAACACCGTAGTATCCTATAACGGCAACGAAGAATCTTCTCTGCTCCCTACGTTCTCCTTGTCGCTATTAAAAAGTATTGCAAGTATATAGTTTATAAAAGGGTATAAAGTTTCGCGAAAGAACGGTCGTTATAAATGTACGAAGTAATTCGTGGTTGCAACACGAGAAAGCACCACGATGACACGTTTTCACCGTGGAATGGCATTCGTTAAGCAATAATATGCGACATCAATGAGTCGCGTGGAATACTTCGGTACGCACACGCACATTTCTCTGATCCGAAGGATTCGCGAACCGATCCCCGTTTTCTTCCGTTCGTCTCCTCCTCCTTCGGAGTTCTCGTCTACGTTGTAGCGACCTTTCGTAGCTTCTTCAGAAATGTTTATTACAATAAAAAAAATCTAAGAACTAAAGAACGGAAAGTGAGAGAAGATGCGTAAAAAGATACGAGAATGTTTCGCGGTTACCGAGAAAGGAAAAAAATAGGCAGGGATTAAAAATAAAAGGTTAATATTACCCGTCTCGATGATTACGTTTTATTGCCTCGTCATGTAACTCATCGGACGATCTGCCATCGCAGTGAAACGTTCAAAAGTACGACTATGTAATTCATACGATCTCCGTACGATCATATTTCCTGTTCGTGATTTTTTCGTAACGCGGAACGCCGACGTACGTACACACGCGCAGTATGTACTTGACGTTTCTCAATGACCGTATCCTTCGTTTTGCTCTCGAGCTACGTTCGATTTCCTTACTCGGAACGATATCATTGTCATTGAACGCGTCGAGAACGCACGGCGCGTCGGTACGGTCTTCCTGTACTATCCTACGTGACGCTCTTTCCGCGATGACTAACGAGACAGGGGGTCCAAAAGTTCGAGACACGAGATCGAACTTTTCACGCGCGAAAAATGTTACTTTCGAAAGGGGAAAAAAAGAAGCGTCAAGTGCCTCGGGCACGCCCGGTGTATCTCTCTCTCTCCCTCTCCCTCTCTCTCTCTCTCTCTCTCATTCTTTTTGCATCACCGAGTTCTCGCATGATCGTTTGACCTTATGAATGAAGGAGCATCCTCCTCCTTCTTCAACGTTGTTCGTTTCTTCTTCGTTCTTTCATAACCCGTCCGTCTTATTACATGTTACTCAGAACCGGTGGATGTGCTGTCATTACCGGGTTGGTAATTCTTATTCCAAAGCGTGCAACACTTAGGAAATTTTCCGCAGTTTGTCATTTTCTCGGTCGTTGTCAGCGCTCGTAATAACTGGCTTAGAAATCGATTAGCATGTTAGATACGACCGATAGCTTCGCTTTTAATAATCCCATCGGTGATAACGATAGCGTCAGTGCGATGTTTCAAAGGAGTAGACCTTGTAGAGAATATGATGAAGCGTCGAGTAATGCCGGATGCAAAGTACGGGAATTTTTATATTTCTATGAAATATATGTATATA
>JAIFRP010000119.1:284615-303576 GCA_032403825.1 Odynerus spinipes
ATATATATATATATATTTCATAGAATGCATATATTTCATAGAAACCCGCTCGATAATTCTCCTATTGAAAATGAAATACTTCGTACCGCGTCGCTTCTCTTGGCGCAACGAGATGAAAAATTCGTCAACGCAATTACACCGACTGGTATTCTTACAAAAGAAAAAAGAAATTTGCACGACGTACACTTGGTACTACTTTCATACCGCCATTACGACGTATTTCATAATGTCATTTGCAACTGATGTAACATCGCGCTCTCGGTGCAGTCTCTCCTTCTCTAAGTATTATCATCTTCGGTTGCCCTTTTGCAGACGCTCCACACAGCCACGCCACACCACGCGCGGTCGTTACTTTCACGAATTCTATGAATATTTGAACGTACCCGAAAGGCATTACGAACGGTATTGCAATACGGTGGCCTTTTGTTTTGCTCGCGGATACCACCCGGCGAACGGTGGCCAATTTGTTCGTTTCGCTCGAGCCTACTAATTCGATCGAAGTGGAAATTTAAATTTAAAAGTGGCCGCGCTCGCGGCTGATGCGCGCGTCGGCCGATACGAGTTCTCATTCGAGAGGTCGCGCATAAGGGATATCAAAATCATTCTGCTTTTCTAAACAAATATTTTTATTCGTCGATCGTCACGATTTTATCCTTAAATTTAAATGAGGATTCTGATCGATCGATCGAGAGACTCTTGCCGCTTTATGCTTTCGATTGTACGAATAACTTTGTTATTGTATCTCGTTAATAAGGTCCATTTAATCGATTAGCGAAAGCTTCTTGCGAAAACGTGACATCCGACAGTCACTGTTTCACTGTTTCACTGATACAAAGTTTGGACATTGAAGTGATCTAAAAAGTTTCGCCAGTAAAAGAAACGAAATCTTTAGCAAAGACTCTAATCGAAGAATACGTGTTTTGTTTCAGGCGTTGGTGGCGCTCGTACTTTGTACGGCAGGAACCTTTGGCGCACCTCAACGACCATCGGGCGGTGCTGACAAAGATGCGGTGATCACGTCTCAACAGCTCGAAGTTAATTTCGATGGCAATTATGTGAATAAGTAAGTTGGACATTCGAAGTACTTCGACTATGTTGACTCGTTAAAATTTCTCAAGCTAGCCAGAAGAAAGCAAGCGGGAACTTTAAACGGTCTTTCTCTCTAAAAAGTCCATTGAAATTCCTTCTTCCCTATAGAAATTTATTTATTGTTGAACTTACGGGATTGACCCATTTAGTATAATATGGTAATTACAAAGCATAACTATAATACAGATTATTGGTTGAGTTACAGTTATTTCTTATAAATGATAAGTTATAAGTTATAGGATAGGATCCGAAAACATAGTGAAATTTGAGTAGAAATATTAAATCTAACGAACGAGCGGGATCTTCTTTTCTCTTTGAAATAAAACGTTGAAAAGAGCCATCTTCGAAGTAAAAAACAAAAAAAAGGACTCGGCCGGTCCGATAGATCGATCGATCGACGCGAGATCCGAGTCCCATTTCGCATGGACGAGTAGCACCGGCTGTTTGCCGGTGGCCGGTATTCGCGGTGCATAACGTTAAACGCGGCTCTATTAGCATACAAGAAAGAGAAGTTACAATGGGCCGAAGACAAGAAGGTAAGTACCTGCCTAATGACGTTCGGCCGTTCACACGCGGACGCGTACGATTCTCGCCCACGCGGACGACGATCCTCCTCGTTTTTTATTCAACTCTCCCTCTGCCTCGCTTCTTCTTTTCTTCTCTTCTTTTTTTGCATAAGTCTCGTATTGTTAGCCGCGAGTAGGTCGCTACTCGTTGCAGCATACGCCTTCTTCTTCTTCTTCTTCTTCTTCTTCTTCTTCTTCTTCTTCTTCTTTTCTCTCTTTTCCTCTCCTTTCACCCTCTTCGTACGAATCCCCGCGACTCATTCGACGCTTTTCCATGACGCAGCTTCGAGACGAGCAACGGCATCAGCCATCAGGAATCCGGGCAGCCGAAGCAAGTGGACAACGAGACCCCGGTAGTTTCCCAGGGCTCGGACTCCTACACGGCGCCGGACGGCCAACAGGTCAGCATCACGTACGTCGCCGATGAGAATGGATTCCAGGTTCAAGGCTCGCACATCCCCACGGCGCCTCCAATCCCACCTGAGATCCAAAGGGCGCTCGAATGGAACGCGGCTCACCCCGAGGAGGACGACGGTGGTCAACAGAGACCGAACCCGAGAGGTGATGCTCTATCTCTCTTACTTTTACAATTAAACTAGATAGTACCTGGTCCACCGTTTGATACAAACCGTAACGTCGCTTCTTTGTCCTGCGGTTTTCGTCGGTGTGCGCTCGCGCGTTTAAGGTCACCCGAATCTTTACCAGCCTCTTCCTAGCAGCCTTGCTCGGTACTTTCTGATCGATGGCAACTACTTTACCACGGGTTTCATCGATCCCTATCCTCTTCCTCTTCCTCTTCCTTCGCCCCGCCCCATTCGCTGCTCTCATGGCATTTCGTTTGTTTCTCCTTCCATCCCGGGGCTTTTGAGAACGATTGATTCCTCGGGAATGGTGCCGAGCACGACCCCGGCTAAACCCAACTTTGCGGCTTTCGATTGCTCTCGCTCCCTTAATGGGAAGATCGCTTTACGATATCCCTGGAAAATTTAATGAATCGACTCGCGATGCTCGCCAGAGGATTACGCGGTTTCCACGAGATCGAAAGAATCGTTACGTTTTTGCACGCGTTGCTGTAAGCTCTTAGACGTTAATCAAATGATTCGAAACTAATGCTTGTTCTTTTTTTGATTCTTCTTCGGCAGGTTAATCAGCCCAACTTTACCTCAAACGTGACCTGATTCCAAGCCAGCTTGCCATGGATAGAACCGACCCCGAGCTACCGATGCAACAATAAAAAAAAATATAGTGTGGTATATTAATCTAGGATACACGTAACCGAAGCAAAGGCATTGAGACCGGTATATAATAACTATATACTTCGAGATTCTTTTATCTATCTTCATTTGTATAGAGGAGGAGGAAGAAGCAAAAGGAACAAAAAAATACAGTAAATTCATCGATTAAAAATGGACGCACCGCAGTGCGGCGCAGTTCACGAAGGGATCGTACCGTCTCTCGTTGTTTCTCGTGAGCACGTTGCTTCTCGACCACGCAACAAACGACCCATCGTGTGCGGCGTTAGTCGGTGCGGTGCGACTTCCGGTGCGGTGCACCGATCCACCGTGACGCGCCTATCGAGCGTGTTTTAGTATATAGATTATTATATATATATATATATACATATATATACCTTAACTTGTGATTTTTGTATATAAATAAAAAGAATACATTCTGCCGAAAGTTCGATGAGTATTTGCCAGAAACTTATATTACACACTCTACTAGTTACGGGCGCACCCACACACACATACACACGCACACCCTTCATACTTCTTTTATTATCTACTACGGCAGCAGTTAACAATAATAACGTAACCGAACTTACATGTAATTAACTTTGTGCAAGCAGCAGTTATTAAAGGCTTAAAAAAATAAGAATAATACGCGGTAATCATTTGCGACTTCCCGCGTCCTCTTTCCTACGTCTCGTGTAACGACAATGGCTGAAACATAGTAATCATTTCTTGGGAGTATCGTTTTCAATGTAATCACTACAATTACGTTGTATTATAGCGAAAACGCGTTACTTTTTGGGAAGAAACATTTCCTTTCGAGTCTATCCACCGGTATTCTTAACTTTCGTTATTGATTTCGGTTCGGGCCATACGTCCGAGTTAAATCCAGGTCGTATAAATCCAAAGGCTCTCCACGTTTTCGGGCGTACCTTAAGTGCATTGTTTGATACCGAAATTTGTCAGTAATCAGTGTTACGAGAAAGAATGGAGACTATGATTTATATTACCGCAGACCACGTTCTCTCCGTCGTCGTTCCCGTAATTTATCGTTGGTAATCTTTGATCTTTGATTATGGATCACGGAAGACGAAAATTTTTACTTTAAAGACTGAAACCTGCTCGAACGACGAGCCACGTGCCACTGCCATTTATTATCCAATAAATCGTAGTTGGAAAAAAAGTTTCAGTGAAAGTCAAATGAAAGGTACGCGCAAGTTACACTTGTTAAATATCGACAAGTACTTACGTATATTAGATAAGTGAACGTAGTGGATGACACTTGGCTGAATTATGAAGTAGTAGATATGTAAATGATCACGGTATTGCGTATACTAAAAGTACTATATTTATTATTGAAATCGAAAATAAACATTTCAATAGATTACATATTCAATATTTTATATAGTAAACAATTTGAAATTTAATTAATAAATTTATTGAAATTTGCACGTGCAATCTACACGGACACGCTAACGATGTTTCATTTATCTAAATACGTGTCCACGATAAAAAAATAATATAAAAATGTTGTTTATCAAATTAATATAATTTCTAATAAATTATCTTCGTTTTAGTACCATATTTTCTAAGGGAAATATTTTATTGTAATTTACAATAAAGAACGCATAAAAGAACGAAAGAAAGAACGCATTGTTTAGATTTGGGATCTTCGGTATAGAGGCAGCAATACATACAATCAATAGCATTCCGACGATCGTATTTTTTTCACTCACGAACACACTATACAAAAGGGAAAGAAAGAAAACTAAGAAATAATAAATGAGAAAACCGAAAAAATTACCGGTAAATATAAATAAGTATACCGATATTTTCATATAGCGGTATGATCTCATACCGGTACAGTAGAACGCTGATTATCCGAACTAATTGGGAGACAAACTTGTTCGGATAAGCGGTTTTCGGATAATCGGTCTGAAGGAAACAAATTTGTAAATATGTTTCAAATCAACTAGAAATGAAACAGTTTTCAAATATAAATGCTCATTACGTGAAGGAATATATACAAAATAAACAAAATGAAGTAAAAAGAAAATAAATTAAATATTCTTGGATTCTACCAAGTACGTGGTTTAAATGTGTATATTTATAGGTGACTACTTATTCTTATATTCGGATAATCGAAATTCAGATACTCGACGTTTCGTATAATCGGCGTTCGAATAATTGACGTTCTACTGTATTTTCGTATTTCGGTTTCTATAAGGGTATAGAAAGTATGTACAACCGAAAAATACCGATATAATACCGGTGTTTTACGTTTCGATAGAAGTCCCTGATTGTATATATAGCTAGATGAATAGAAATAAGAGAGTGGTTAGATTTAAAACCGTAATTAAATAAGGAATAGTACAAATATGAAAATGAAAGTTTCTCAATATACTACGATTATCCTATCAAACATTATACCGCGAGGGCTTGGTTTATGATCGATAAAATTGAGTAACAATATGTTAACGCGTTACGACGTTAAAAGAGAAATTATACTGTACTATACATTTCGCAACTATGTATATTCGAATGACGACGAATCGTGTAAGTTTTTTTGAAACATGTTAGCACGATCGTTAAACAGCCTAATTTCTATAAGCTTTCTAGTTCCATAGAATCGAGTCGTACGCGCGGCAATCGATTATACAGGTTACGCGTGGTCCTTTCCTGTTTCTTGCAACGAGCGTTCTTCCTTTTGTCGTGAACTTTACCACAAGAATGTCAAACATGAAAACTTGTCGTTATGATCGATGACACTTCTTGCAATACGGGATCCACTCCCACGGAAGTCACGTGACACCTTTGTTACGAGATACGTAGGTATACGAAAATCCCAAGGTGGATCTCAGTGAACGCGATCAAGCTTTGATCATCCAAGCGATCGAAGGCTCGCCCGATTCGCAATTTATCTCCTGCGGTATCGAACGAAGGATTGTTAATGTCGCGAAAACGACAAACTTATTATCAATAATGATATTATATTGGACAAGTATAACGTAAAACTGTAAACAACGTTATTATTACATCGTCCGTTGTCAAGTTAACGACAAGCGATCTTGAAATAATTATCATACTCTGCTTTTTATTATCTAACGTGGTAACAATCGTTTCGAGTGACAGTAACGATCTATAAATTAACAATGAACGTTCCAAGCTCTTCCAAGTATAAACGTTAAACAAATAGATAAGTGATAACCAAATAAAGTAAATAGTAAATAGTAAAAAAGATAAGTAAATAGATAAGCTAACATAAGTGTTTTATATTTTTTAAAAATAGCAATAAATAAATACTTAAGATTTCAATAATAAAATCGAACGATGGCCAAGACAATTTTCGTGCTTCCTCGTTAACGAACAACCGTGACTAGCACCGAGTGTATAATCGATTACTTTCACATTTGGTGCTATTTAGCATTGCTTCGCACTTACGTGGTATGGCTGCTACTCATTACGTTAAAACTGAAGTGTTTACAAAGCCACATCATGGAGAGACCTGTAATTTCGCAATTATAAAAAGTGTTGAATAAAAAATAAGAATTTTTCTAACATGTACCATCCTATGCACTTAATGTTTAACAACTATGAATATACTATACTTCGCTGTTACAACAAAAATGCTAAATAATGAATAACAATTTTTCTAACGATTACTATACTATACATCTAATATGTAGGTATATTTTTATGATTATCAACATACCTGTGTACTTCTAATAATTTCTTTATTATTGTAATTATAATATACATATTATAATTAAACATATTTTTCTTTGTTAATTAAACATCGTAAAGTGAAAATAAAAAATGCAAGTCGGCTATTTTTCAAAATTTTATAACAATTTACGAATTTCCGTTAGGACATTAATTTATTTGAAAGTAGTGAATTTTGTATGTTTACTCGTCTCCGGTATGTGTTAATTAATAAAGTCTGCATGTAAATCATGGATACTGGTCAAGCGGAGAATGAACCGGTATCATCGAGTGACATTTCGCGCAATACGTTTGTGCAGGGTATTTCTATCTATAAAAGGTGGATGCTGCGGCTAAATCATCATCAGTAGCGTCCAACCGGCGGTGTCCACACGAAATTGAAGCGTGGTAGCAAAAGGTATTTCGCTTCTCTGGTTAGGACGTTCGAAATTGCTCTCTGTATCCATTTCGATACTCGGATAACGCGTGTAAATGTTACTATACATAAAATATTAAAAAATCAACGTCTTTTACGTTATTCTTAATGTTTTTTAGATTATTACATACATTGCGTTTACATTTATATTAAAAATTCTAAAGATAACAAACAATATTATTTTTAATATCTTTCATGTTCTCGTATATAGAGTACAAAAAATTAATATTTTTATTTACATTATTTTCAATTTTGTACATCTTTTAAATTATTATATTTATTACATTACGTTTCGTTACAAATTCCGAAAATAACGAAGAAATATTAATTAAATAAAAAAATGTTTAATTTCTAAACTAAAAATTTTTGTTCTATTAGTAATACCTTCGAATTATTCATTACGAAAGACGATTATACGAACCTCACGTTGTCCTTCACATTTAGGAACAAAATGGCAAGCAAGATCATCATTTTGAGTTTGGTCGCCGCAGTGGCAATGGCTGCCGCTCCGGAAGAACCGATCGCCATTATCAGTCAGACCCAAGACATCAGCCCCGATGGTTCCTTCTATGGAAAATTCGAAACTGCAAACGGAATAACAGTGGAGGAACAAGGTAGCTTGAAGAACGCCGGAACCGAGAACGAAGCCGAGGAAGTTCATGGAAGCGCCTCGTGGACAGCTCCTGATGGTACCAAAGTCAACCTTGGTTGGCTCGCCAATGAAAATGGTGCTACTTTCGAGGGTTCTCATCTCCCAACCCCGCCACCGACTGAACCGATCCCTCTCGCCATTCAACGTGCTCTCGACTGGATAGCAACTCACCCGAACCAAGAAGATAGCAAAAATAAAGTTTAAACGAATTTAATTATTATTAATAAAGTCACATCGTCTTCCTATAACAAACATATATCGTGATTCTTTCAATTTCTTCTCCCTTTTACGCTTCTTATCTTTATTTTTAATTAAGAAATTTCGTTGAAACGTATTAATCCGACGGGATGCGAGAGACTTTCTTACCGATCTTCTCTACTGCTTTTCTACCGGGCTAAGATTTACGACCGACAAAGATTTAATGAGCAGGTGTGTTATATTAAATAACGGAATCAAAGGAGAAAGGAATTTCGATAGTCGGGTAGACGGCTTACCCTCTATTACTCACTCTTTAATGAATTCGTACGCCATTAATCCAATTCCAAGGATAGGATCATTCTCTTTCTCCTTCTTTCTTTTTCTTTTCCTCGGTTTTCCGTTTCGACTCATTATTCATTTCGACTCGTTCGTTGGCGACGACACGGTTGGTAGAGAACTCGAGGCTGGCTCATAAGTCACATCGATTACCTTGTTGATTCATTTCTGATTAATTTTTGTCCTCGTCTCCTCGAGCGATTAATTCGTTTCCTTCGAAATATGATAGATTCGTTGAAATTATTTAATATTGACGAAAGAAAGAAATTGTGTATTAAAAATGAATTAATTTTTTTTATTTACTAGTAATATTAACCAGTACTTCATATTAATTTATTTATTAGTAGTAATATCTCAAATATTCTGCAATTAATTATGATCAATGTTCCTTCTAGATCTCTAAGAAGTAACTCACTGCTTCACAGTCAGCAACATCGGTTACTCTACGGATACTACAGCTGTGTAAATAGAATGGTTAATAGCGTTAATTCTTGTAATTCAGGAATTGATATTTTTGTTCAATCTATAACTTCTCTGAAATATTCTCTTAACACTTAGCCAACCGGGAGGGGGAGATCTCCCCGTTTTAAAGTAAGTCGCTGTATGACCGATCGGGGAGATCTCCCACTTTTTATCTTCAATATCTGTTACATATTTTTTTGCAATATAACATCGTTACCACCAAATATAATTGCCCATTAAAATAATTTTTAGATGTTCTTTGTCTTTCAAGTAATAAATACTAGTCTGCATTACTTGCGAAAAATGTGCGGTGGAGAACGTACAGTTTCGTGTGTCGCGGTAGTTAGCTAAGTGTTAAGCACCTCCTGTAATTATTTTCGCTTCTTCCTTCTTTCTGTTTCCGCTTTTTGTTACTATTCTTTTCACATACTGCTTATTATATTTTCTGTCTCCTATTGTAAGATTATTGTATCGAAGGGGTCTTTCTCCATAAATAAATAAATAAATAATAATGTATCGCAAATTCTTATAAATAATTGCAAACGTGAACTTGACTACCATTCCGTACGAATTTCCTTATCCGCGTAACAAGCAACGTTTATGGAAAATTTGAACAACATTTTGTCCCGCCATATTTCGCGTCTTCCTTCGATACATGCAACCAGGATGGGTGTTCTTAACCGGCGCGGCGTGGCAATGCCCGAATCTAGGTCGGAGATAGCCTTATGCTGTGAAAAAGAGAAAGACGCGCATACACGCATGTAATATACATACACGTGTATAAATCAATATTACGTAAGTGTCACTATGCGAAAGTACCTTCTAAGCGTCACGATCGTTAGTTGTCATCCTCGTCTCCGTTCGTTTGAATTGCAGACGCCTCCGGCGCGGCGGTCGCTGAAAAAAAGAAAAAAAAGAGTAAAAACACTTACACGTGTAAACAAAAGTTGAATCATGGTATGGAACGCCGTCGAGAATACCGAAGGAGATGGAGTGCTTTGAACGAATGCCGGAGCCGGCGAAAGTGGGTGTGCGTGTAGTAGATCTTTGCATGTATCTTAACATAACGTATAATATACGCGCGGTAGCGAACGCAATGCCGAAAGTATGCGAGTCGTGCGTCTCGAACGCCTATTCTACAATTAATACGCAACCGTTACCGCATAATACGGCAATGAGTTCTTTACCGTATGACTTTTGATTACGACAAACGACTTCTGACCAGTCGATATTCCTTCCTTTCCATTTTTGGGAAACGAATATTATCCTCGCGAGTCGAGTCGACGCCTGCAATTAAAAAGGATACGTTAGTATCTGTTCTCGGATTATACAACATATGTACGATTACGGTAGAGATGCTTTTCGCGGATCCATGAATGATATTTTAAACTTTCGATAGAATAAGATTAGAAACCGAACAACGTCGGTCAAAGTTTAATCGAGATACCACCCCCGCATTCGAATAACTTCCCGTCTGCAACGTAAAAATAGAATGTCACCGATTATGTAAATCTATTTCGGACGAGACAAGACAGACGTTCTAAAATTGCAGCATGACTTCATCGTCCATTTCATAGGCGAAAGTTCATCGAAGGTATCGTTGATGTTCCGGTTCCTTAATTCACGAAGACGTGCGCGACATCGGCCGTGTCAAATTGGGTATACCGTGCGCGCGCGTCTGCGCTCGTCTCCTTAGAAAGCATCGAGCGACGAGGATAGATTTGATCGACGGCTCGTCGAAAGGTTACACGCCCGTTTCGTCATTTGCTAATAAAAATCTTTGACGACAAAAAAAAGGAAAAGGAATAAAATCGATGCGCGCGAGTATCGCTCTCGCGCGCTTTCCGCATGATGTGGAATTACGTAATACGTGCGAGAGCTCGTGCGCACGACTATTCGTATGCCGCTTGATTAATGATATTCGTGCAAGGTCTACGTTAATACAAATTTTTATCGATGTTCGTCTGTCTTCGGAACGATACCGTTCGATTTTTTAGTAAGAGAAACTGGAAGTATGAGAATGCAGGATTAGTCTAATCTTCTAATCCCTGTTGTCTCGATACGTCAAATATTATAAACAACTTTTTCTGATTTACAAAAATTATCGTAGCGTCAATTTCAAAGTCTTAATTGAAAATTAAAAAATCTCGATTAAAAATTTAAAATCGGCCGATTTAAAAATCTTAATTAAAAATTAAAAATTCTTCGTTAAAAATTAAAAAATCGTTCTATCTAAAAATCCATCGATCGATATTCGTTTGAACATTTACGATTTTCTAATATTAGACAACGAATAGAATTTCTTAAATATACAAAGAAGAAAACATTAATACTATTAATTAACGAATAAATTTTAGAAAATAGACCGTATATTATTATCGTAAATGCACGCAATTAACAAAGTAACATGATCTTCAGAAAATACATCGATACATCTCGAAACGACCGTAGAACTCTTCGATTTAAAGATCCATCTCCTGCGGTCATACTCGCGCGACTTCCGAGACCACTGTCGTTCGTTCGAATTAATTAGCGAAGCAGGAAAACCGCGTAGCTTCTCGATCGTAACCGTTTCGTAACCAAGGTCGTGAAACAAGGAACCGACGGCTTTTCTCCTGGGATGCAACATTTATTCTCAAACGCACTTTGATATACTTAACGACAGTTAATTACATCGGTTTTGCTGGTAAGTATATAAGTGTCTCGTATGTATGTATGTGTATGTGTATACATATAATATATATATATATAGTATCATAGGCGTACAAATAAATATTTACAACAAATTGAACCAGAGTAAGTCCATGTTCGAAGTCGGACGGCTAGACGGACCGGAAATAGAGTAACATAAAGAAAGAGAAAGAGTAAGAGAGAAAGAGATAATAAAAAGATTCGTAGAGTGAGAGAGATAGAGAAGAAAAATAGACGAACATAAATGTGGCGAGACGGCGGCGTCGCGGTAGACGGTAAAAATTCATCATCGGGCTAAGGATCGTTGTTTTATCTCGATCGTCGCAATAATATTATAAAAAGTAGCTGGTGAGATCACACTGGCGGTACGGGTCGTCGCGTTACACACGATTGTTCTCGTCGTCTTTGGAGGGATGCGCGGCTATCCAGTCGAGTGCCTTCTGTATGAGCGCCGGGATTTCCGGTGGTACCGGAAGGTGGTCGCCGACCGGTTGGAATCCGTTCTCATCGGCGGTGTACGTCAAAGATATTTGTTGGCCATTGTCACTGGGGTAACTGAATGCACCTTGGGCCTGCATAGCTTCGTTCTCCGAACCGGCATTCTTCAGTTGGCCTTGCTCCTCGGCCTTGATACCGTTTCCACTCTCGTAGTTCCACTTGTACGATCCATCCGGGTTTGGACCCTCTTGGCTTTGGCTGACGATCGGTATTGGCTCCTCCGCGGGGGCTGCCGCAGCGCAGGCTGCCAAGGTGATGATGGCTACCTGTAAAGGTTGAAACAAATTTGTTAGAACCGTCAGGATATAGATCGATCAAAAATTCGTCTTTGTTAGAGTAGATGGAGCTGTAGTCGATGACATTTTTACGATAATCGAACGTGATCAGTGATCACTGATCACCGTAAATAATTGATTAAACGAAACAAGACGATTGACAAAATCGATGTTTTAAAATACTTAGCATTTCACTTTTTACTCCTGATCTTTACTCCAACGAGTTTACTGCGATGATTTTGCTAAGAATGCCACTTTGAAATGTATTAGTCGTAAATAAACGTTATTTTTACAAAAAAGCAACTAAAACGCGAACGATAAATGCACAGTCGTCGTAACGTATCTTTGAGGGTCATCAAAAAGTCCACTACCTTTGCGCTTTCAGTAGTTACGCCGCTTTGAGTCAGCCGCCGCAGTAGTAGTAAACCCGAGCGAGTTATTAGGTCAGACCATATTTCATACACGCGCCGCGCGCGCTTAACCATCCTTTCGCGTATATACGAATTAAACGCTGCGTGTAACCGCTTTACCACTGCCTGCTTTGACATCGAATATATACAAACAACGGTTTAATATGTACTTCCTCTACCTCGAAACGAGTCTCTCCACCCTTGCGGAATATATCTTCGAAACTTTCCGAACGATGATCGTTCTTTAATGTCAACGCGATCAAAGATATATTTACAATAAAAACCATCACAATATTAACACCACCGATACGTCGATTCTACTACTTACTAATTCTACTACGTCAACACTACCATTCTAAGTAGTTAATTAAAATTGATTCAATCTTACCGCGTCAAAGTGTCTCGGGGACGACTTACTTACCCCATAATCGCCGACTCACCCTCGATACTATCGAAAACGAGGACCGAAACCGATACGTAGAGTACGAGTAACGTCACTGAGAAACCTTGTATGAAATTTACACAGAATTCGTGATCACGACACCGCTAGTGAAACGCGAATCGATCCGTCGATCGAGCGAACCGCGATAACACACCCTCTCTCTTTCTTTCTTTCTGTCGCAGCTCGATCCACCTTTTTTCGTCTTACGTCTTCTACTACTTCCGATTATGGCTTTTACGACTCGGAACTTTATAAACGCTTACCAATGACGTATACATGCTGCAGCAGTAATCGCTGATGGGCAAGTGTTTATCAAGCCCCGCAGCGCTCGGCGTATATATACCCCTGGAGGCATTACCAACACACCACCGTTTCCGCGGTAACGATGGCCACCATGTTACCGGGAGATGCACATGGGACATATGAAGAGAGAACGAGAGAGAGAGAGAGAGAAAGAGAGAGAGAGAGAGAGAGAGAGAAAAGAGGAGAAGGGAGAGAGAGATGGACACCACAGACGGGGGTTACACACGGATCCTCGTTTAACGCGCGACGCCTGATGCATGCGTGCTCGTGCCACCTCTTCTTCTCGCGTGCATACGTGTATGCATTTGCATGCACCCATCCACATGTCTCGGTGTACTACCTCTTTTTTACCGTACGTGTGTCGTCGCATCTTTGTCGTCGTTGTCGTCGATAAGTTGAACGTTAACGGAGATCGTGAAAGAAGAAGAAGAAGAAGAAGAAGAAGAAGAAGAAGAAGAAGAAGAAGAGGAGAAGGAGGAAGAGGAGGACAACGACACACCGTACATCACTAAGACTACCATCGCGGGGATCACCATGTCGCACTCTGAGCTAAATGTCATCGGGTCCCCGTTAAAGGATACTTACTCAATTGTCATAATTTCTTTACCGACTCCTCTCCTCCTTAGCTCCTTCTCACTTTCTTTTTCGTTCACAACTTGCTCATTTTTTGTTTCTCCATTTTCGGAAACATCGGGTATGTGGGGACGAGTGGTAGGGAGTATCTCAATTTCGTGGGTCAATGATCGCCGTTCCATAATTTTGTCGCTTGTTATTATCATCGTTATTTTCATTATTGTTCATCGTTCTTTTCTTATTGCGCTCATTGCTATTGTTTATTACTTATTTATTTTTTATCGTACAAATATTGCTAATTATTTTCTGGTAATAGAAACATCCTAAGAGACCTAAGAGATGTGACTTATTTATTTTTTATTATACGAATATTGCTAATTATTTTCTGACAATAGAAACATCCTAAGATTGAAATAATTATTTTCCGATTGAAATGGATGATTTCGATATGAATTGAACACGATCAATGACATCACCATCATACCACCGTTTTCCAATTATACACGCTCAATTCTGTAAAACGTTCTTATTCAATGATAATCGTACCTCGATAACATTAAACGCGAAGGGTAAACGGAGATAAGGGGGGTCACGGTTTTACTCTGCCGCGAGTTTATTTTCCATACATGAATAATCGGCGAATTAAATGCCGGCAAACGCTTTCTTAGTCTCGGATACGCCATAATCGCCGCAACGAGTCTCCCATTAGGCGTAATTGCTGGTAATATTCGTCTCCTCGCGTTGTCTCGCAGTACGATTTATGAACGCGTTACTTTCGATTTTTATCGCTACACCGCTTTAATCGTTATGGCACACGATTATTCGTTTGGATTTAAACTACAAAATATCTACCGCGAATTCAACGCGATAGTCGATACCTACGTTACTCCCTCTCGTTCTTACGCTCTTGCACTCGTCTCAATCATCTCGCTGACACTTTAGACCGACTTTGTTTATAAGAAATAGGTACTATACTTATGTACATCCTATAATTATTATCGATCCATGCGAACTCCTTGGAATGTTTGAGATCGCTGATAAAATACTGGTTATTCATGTATTCATGTTGACTTTTATTTAAAGAGTAAACAAGGTGTTCTTTGTACGTTACGAATCTTTATGAAAATGTTTATTACATTTTTGCATGATATCGTGCTCGCGATGAGAATAGCTCGATTAAGGAAGTACTGTTTTCTTTTACATTGGCAATATACAGTAGCGGTCATAAGTTTAAGACAAAAAGCTTTTATTTCGATTATACACATGTAATATAAGTACCATCTTTCTATTCAGTTTGTTGTTTCGAAATACATAATATATGTACAATGTACAATGTACAATGTAATGAAATACATAATAATGAAATACATACATACACATACTTTTTTCACATCAAATATATGATTTCTTTCTTTTTTTCATATCGTCTTAATCTTTTGTCCGCTACTGTACGTACAATATTATTGAAATTATTATCGAAAGTTTCATTATTTGACGATACAAAACGATTGGAAAATTGATAAAAATTATACGGTAAACAACGAATAATGTCTCAACGGGTATTGATTTTCGCATTTCTTTTCTGGAAAATACAAGAAATATTTAGCATAGTAATAAATTCTACTCTCTAAGGAATGTGAGTTCTTCTATGAAAAGAGGCAAAGCGCGGTTGAAGTTCCCGCATGATTCACAAAGACGCGCGCGTCATCGATAAGTTTAAAAAAAAAAGAAAAAGAAGAAAAATTTTCTTCTCGACTGACATTTGGCTTGAAATCAAACACGTATATATTAATATCGATTTTCTAAGGTCGCCCGATGATGGATAGGACATTTTAATCAAGGTGATATTTAAATGCATACAGAAATAATCACGGTATACGACGCACGTGCCGAGTACTTCATTATTTTGTTATTACACGCGCTATCGCGAACACCTATGACAAATATTCGTAGATAACGTTATCTAGTCGCGATAGAAACTCGAACTAATTATGTGGCGAGTCCGACCGGGGGGAAAGTCGGAGCGCAAAATGTTTGGTCTTTTAATTAGCTGAATTACACAATATGGGTAATGCACACAAAGGATGTGCGAATAAATATCACATGTGAAAGTACCTAACGAGGTAACGTCCTCAACTGTGCCGTCGCATGCTAATCCAAAGAACCATTACCAAGTACGTTCTCGGATCTCCGACTATTAAGGAATCATAACGAATTACTACGAATCAAATTTTTGCTGCATCATAGTGCACGGGAAAGTTACGCGAAGAGGTAGCCAAAAACAACGACACGTCCAATCGTACGATCGCTAACGTTATTTCATAATTTTCCTCTTTCCACATTACAGAATCAATATTATCCTTGATTCTCGCGAATTATGCGTTACTCGCAATCAGTTTATCGGTTAAGAGGATTATTCTGAAATGTTAATCACATAATTTAGTTGGAAAAAATAATGGATCAATTTTGCTAAATTAACATTTCTTTAAACATTATCCAGTAATGAGAAACACATAATTTTGTATGTTCTAATATGTAAAGAAATTAGTATGATCATCGTTAATTAGGTGCTGGTCCAAAAAGCACCTGAATACCTTTATTCGTAGTCGTGAGATATCCTTTACGTTCTTGACTCACTATCGTGCATCCGTTATGCCGTAACCGACTTCGTCCGTAAGATTAATGCGCGGACACCAGACCTTCGCGAGATCTGAATTCACTGCTTATAAGGTTCGCCATGTGGAATACCAAACCGCAGGATGCGCACGTACGAATGCAGGTCGTCTCTTCTCTCTTTCTCTCTCTTTCTCTCTCTCTCTCTCTCTCTCGGGGTTCAACGACGTGTACGTCGTCGACAAAATCTTCAATTTTTGCCCGGTCTACAGATGGTGTCACGAGTAGAGAAAATATATTACATCCCATCAATGATGATCGATCGTTTCTACGTTTATCAATTCGCTTTCATCGATTTTAATCCGTCACAGAAAAAGAAAAAAAGAAAGAGAGAGAGAGAGAGAGAAGGAAAAAGAAGGAAATCTCTTCGATTATGACTTTAACGATTCTTCGATTTACGATGAAAGCGCTCGATGAAAAAGAATCGATTTTCGCTCCGTTTATGTGCGAAGGAGCGATAAAGACTCTACCATCCGTTTAAAACTCGCTTACACGAAAAGGTTACATGCGCAAGGTATAGGTATAATACTTCAACGTATAATACTTCAACATACGGTGGCCACTGATGCAATTCTTTAAGCATTATCTTCTCTCTCTCTCTCTCACTCACTCTCACTCTCACTCACTCTCTCTGTCCCCCCTCCCTCTTTCTCTCTTTCTCTATTTCTCTATTTCTCTATTTCTCTATTTCTCCTGTTCTCTCTGCACACAAGAGGTAATACGTATAGAATGATCAAATATAATTGCGTCACTATTGGCTTTAAGCGTTTACCATATACATCTTCATCGTACAGGCAACTGGACCGGCAATTTACGCAGTTCGACATTTTTCCTCTCGTCCGTCACGAAGCGATTAGAACATTATTGTATATTACGGGGTACCAGCCTATCGATAATGAAGATATCATTACAAAAGGCGTGACATACGTAAAATAGAATAAATTTTAATCTTTCGGACGGCATCGCAATCCTTTTAGTCCGTTAATGGTTCTCTTAATGACCCTCGACCTTAATGCAACTTCCTTGGAATCTCTTATAGATAGCTAGGTACGTGCGTGCGCGTGCGCCACCTTTTCTTGTGTATCATTTACGTGAACCGTACACACGGCAAGATACAAGAAAAGAAGAAGTTTTGTAACGATAGAATTCCTTTACGTTGTGACAGATTATTAGAAAAAATGATTCCAAGAATGATTCGATGTCATAGAATTGATACCGTGTCTCTAATCTCCTTTGTCGATGAAACGTTACGATCTCTTGTCTTTCGGCGTATCTCATTCGTTCGTTCACGCACTCAACTGGTCTCGATCTCGAACGTAATGAATTCTGTATTCACCGGGTGCTTTTCTTCTTACGTGTAACCTACACAGAGAAAGAGAAGAACGGAAAGAGAGTGAGAAAGATAGAGAGAGAGAGAGAGAGAGAGAGAGCAGGTCTTTCATTCAAGTACGCATTCTTTGTGGACGAAGGATTCGTGCAAGCGCATATCCGCGTGTAACCTTTCCTTTTCGACACGGCCTTAGGAACTGCCGATGTTACAAGGTAGGTATCTCTCCGTTGGCGCAACCGTCGCTGTATATAGCACGCATATATACCTTTAATCGGCAAACGTCTCGCTTTACCGTTGATATTTCGAACCTAATGTATGCCACCGCCGTTGCCGTTGTCGCACGGAGAAGAATAAAACGCTTCTTCCTGAAACGATCCTTCGAACGATCAATGCTGAATCGTCGACTCGTGAACCATCCGAATTTACGACTCCTGCGTACCAATATTGTATCTAGATATCTACCATGGTATTATTTTCTCGAGGTATAATACCAGCTGTGGTCCTAGTTAAAGGAAATAATACATTCGAAGAGAAATAGAAACACAGACGCGAGTCGCGCGATAAAGTATCCTAAACTATGGACCTTGGCTGAGATTCGTAAGACTAATATAACAGCGAGTAGAATTTCCCGCTCGTTTTATTACGCAGCGTGTTGGATGTACGTTGTACGTATCGGGAATCGGCTAGGAGAGAGGCTTCGTCGTTCCCATCGGCGAAAAAACACCGGAAGCGTTACGGCATTCGAGGTCATCGAGGATTCGTCGTAGGTGTTTAAAAAGAGGAATCATTGTTTCCTGGTGTGACAGGTAGTGTTTTAGGATTTAAATGTCCAATCGGTTTCGTGGTCGAACATGGTCGAGAATTTTGAAAGGTATCTTTCGATCGTACGAATCTTCGTTTTGAGAGAGCGATTAAAAATAGCACCTGCGTATCGTAAGATGAAAGTACAATTGAATTCGGCATCATACATTGCGTTTTCTCGCCTGCGGATAGGCGTTCTCTTAGAATGTTTACCGTATATACTTATATGTCAAGGTCGCCTTCTACCGGTATCATCATCCTTCTCCTTCTCCTCTGCTTCTTCTTCTTCTTC
>JAIFRP010000119.1:311576-332259 GCA_032403825.1 Odynerus spinipes
TATATATATAAAAGAGATTTGATGTCTTTTTAATATACAATAACAATATTAATATTAACGATTTGGCATCAAATGCTTCCATGAGAGATCGACGATTCTGACAGGCTCTTCTTCTATTAATTAGTAAATTAAAGAAATCGTCGATGTCGATTCGTTTTACATTATGAAACAGCCTAAAGAGCCACGAGGCTTTATCGAGTTTTTATAAAGTGCCGATGTTCTAACAGAAATCGACATCGATGTACATTATGCAAATCGTGACCTTATATGATACAGGCATGATTTTGATTTCACTGTATCTACGAGATCCGTCTGAACGAATTAAGCGATCGTTAAGTTTTAGCGCGTTTTTTCTTTGCCATGCAAGTACAGGATTTTAATTATAACAAGCATGATAACCGATTCGACGCGTATTTCGCGCGCCTCTATTTTGGAATAAAATTCTCGGATACTCAAGATAGCATAAAGACGGCAGTTGAGATGCAAAAAATGTATGTTCTTAATTTTTTCTTTTTTTCCTTCGGTACACCGATCATCGTTAGTCCTTGCAAGTTGTGCAAGTAGGATACCTACTACCTCGATCGATTGTTTCGACATGGATTCTCAAGGAATAACTCATTTTGCCGCGTATCGAGTATCTGAGGAGCATAGATAATAATTCGGCTTTATATAAATAATTAACAAATAATATATTTGTTGTATATTTATACAATACATTTATCGAATATATTTTTCATTATTACACATCACTTTGACATAAAGATTTAATAATCTTCGTTTCGTGAAAAATATATTGGATAGATGTACTGCATAGACATACAAATATATATTATTTGTTAATTATTTATATTAAGCTGAATTTCTTTGATATAATCTTTATAATTAAATAATCTTTTGTATAAAGATCGTTAAATCTTGATATAAAGCGCAATAAGTATATAAAATATATTTTCAAAATCCTTATATAATACATTCAATTATCCCGTAAAAATAATTTTCATTTGATTTATCCGCAATATCACGCACTGGGACGGTTAACGTTTAATGGACGAAGGAAACATACCGAGCGCAATACGATCGATAATGGATTAAAAATTATTATCGAGTATCCTTTCATCCTTTCGTTTCCTCGACCCCTCTGGACGAGCCGTTTTCACGAGACGTAAAACTTGAAGGCTATGCGCGTCATAGCCCGAAGCAATGTTACTCAAATCGAAAGTCTTCGCTAAATGATGTTCTTAAATTCCACCAGCGCGAGATACCACCGATCGTGCAGAAGTCACGCATGAAAATGATGATAAGCGATGACGACGATCGGCGCAATCTTTTCTTCCACCATTGGCTAGATTTATTTCTTGTTTATGCGAATGGATTTCAAGGATCAACAATGACATGGTGTTTCAACGCGAACATTTACGGTAGTGGTAAGTAACGGTCATGAACTGTCACCGACGATAGTTCAATGACGTCGATTTTTTCCCTATTCCTATTTTTTCCCCAAAAAAACAAAAAAATATATATATACATATATATATAAGTCGTTGCAGCGATGAACTGGACGACGAGGAAAATATGGCAAAAAACACTTCCAGGTTTTTGATCGCCGGAAAGAAGAAAAATTACGCAATAATGTCGTTGTAATATTTGATAATGCGAATTTAAACGTGGTCGGAGAAGTGTCAAATTTTTATTACAATATAAGTATACTTACTTACGTAAACTATAATAAAAAAAAACTGTGCGATATATTACCGTCCTATGAATATGTATTTACAGTTCCGACACCACAATTCCTTGACATTCGAAAAGTTCCTTTTTTTGAATATTCGAATAAAATCCTCTCATCGTCTCATCTTACTCGCGGTAGTTGTAACATTTTTATTCCAGGTAAGTCTTATACGTGACCTCATCGGGCTTTAATAGAAATCCATCCTTCTTTTCGGGCACGCGTGCGGAAGAAACGGAAGATGATGTTTTCATGCGTCTGCTCACCATAATCAATTATCTCGCAACTTTTTGTCTACCGAATCCGACCAAGGCAAGATGCGTCTAATTTGCAAGCAAGCGTCGTCGTATCTCGATACAATCAACTTCTACTCGTGTCTCTTTTATTTTTACGCCCTGTCATGTGAACTCGTGATGTCAGCTTCTAAGAAAATCGATGCTCGCGTTGCACCTGGCAACGAAAAAGCTAAAAAGTGGTAGTAGTCATGTCCTTTTTATCGAAGAAAAGAGAATCTTACGATATTTATGATGTATTAGGTATATGTAAATAAATTCAATAGTCGAAGATGCAAACGTAATTAACCGATCGGATCCGAAATGAAAGATCCTGAACTAAAACACGATCGATGTACCGAGACGCAATAAACGCGTCTCGAGCCGATGACCTTCTAGTATCCAAAAGCGTTAACACTTAGATCGGTCCTCCGTCTGTTTCGAGTTTTCTTGATCGTTCGCGACTATTCCTTCGACCATACACGCAAAATTTTCGAGGTTTCGTGTGACAACTAGAGGTGGGGGCAAGGGGTGGGCCTAGAGGGGGGGTACGATATTCGTCTTTCGTAGAAGTTTCGTAGCTGGCTTTGCTTTAGCGGGTTACTATATAAAGCCAAAGCCTCTACCGAATTGACAAGTCAGAGCAATCCGAAGCTCCTTCGAGACACCTAGCTACCTAGCCAAATAATACTAAATTAATCTCAACATGAACCGACTGGTGAGTTCCGAAAATGTGACAGTGAAAATTATCGTGTTGGAAAAAAGGGAATCGTGGACTTGAAAATTTTTCGTTAAAGATACGTGAATCGGAGGAAAGAGACTGTCAAAGTCTGGAGGTGTAGAAAATAAGATATTTTTCTACCGTGACAACTTTTCCATGAAAAAGAAAAAAATACGAAAGTTTGTGCTCGTCCGTACAATCGCGGGAAATCGATGTCTAAACGTAAACTAGAGGAGTAAGAAAAAGAAAAAAAGAAAAGAAAAAAATCACGCGACTTGTCCATCCATGGCCGTTGCCATGGCAACGAATCATTGACTGCATCCTTCGGACGCGGCTTAGAGAGAGTTACAAAATCTCCAATTTTTTTTTCGCAATAACGCTGAGAGTCTCCTGCGTCCTCACGCGTCGAGAGAAACCGTGTCGGTCTTCATAAATATTCACAAGTCGTGGGCGCGTTCGAATCTTCATTTTATACGCCACGCGGTATCCGAACTGTAGATTTTCATACGAGAATTGCCATTTACAAGTATTTAACATCGAGCTAATTAATATGAGAAGAGAGAGAGAGAGAGAGAGAGCTAAAGATACCACAAAAACGACGACATTTGTTTTGACCACCTAAAATTATCGGCGACTCTAAATTTTTTCAGGCAATCACTTTGTTCGCCCTGGTCTCCGTGGCTCTTGCCATTCCAGTGGAACAGCAACAGCCCGTGAAAATCCTGAGACAGAGCGCCGTCGAGCCAGGCCCAGACGGCAGCTACAACTTCTCGTACGAAACCGAGAACGGCATCCAGGTTGAGGAACAAGGACAAGCCGAAGTCCAGGGCGATGTTCTCCTCAAATACGTGACCGGTTCCTTCACCTACACCGCACCCGACGGCACCCCCATCCGTGTAGACTACACCGCTGATTCCGACGGTTTCCATCCTCAGGGTGAACACTTACCGGTCGCACCCGAAGTACCAGCCCACATCCAGAGGGCTTTGGAATACATCGCCGCCCACCCTGAAGAAAATGAGGAGGAATCCCATTAAGACTTGACCAGTTACCTGACCTGATCTTTCTTCCACTTCTTCTCTTTCTTCGCTTTCCTCTCTTTCTTTTTCTTCCTCACCTTCTTCACTCGACTCCCGTTCCCCTCCTTGGAATCACCAGGAGTGCGAAGGATTGATTATGATACATGGAAGAGTGTCAACGCGTAGTTCCTCTTTGAAGGTCTCGTGCCACTCCGCGTGTTAGCTTGAAATTCTTAAGTAAGATTCCTCGCTTACTTGTCATCGTAAGGTATCTTGAGGTGTGTCCATGTGAAGCCCGAGAGTGGGGCGAAGGGTGTTACTCTAAAAAAAAATTGTTTATAAACGAAATTTTTATCGTTTTCCTTTTCCCAATACCTTTTAATTTTTAATTTGAATTGCGAACTTAAATCCGAACCGCCAATTTGATTTAATTTTCAATTGAATTGTAAATTCTCTGCCTTCGGACTTTCTCGCTCATTTTGTCGATTTCGTAACTAATCGGCTAACGAAAGTTGGCCATGTTGATTTATTACAAACGCTAGAACTCGAACGATCAATTTTAGCTATTTACGACAAATATATTCTTCCACTCGATTTTCCTATTTTCTCCTAGAGAAAATACGCCTAGGATGAATGAAGAGATTCTATGAATCGTTAATTACAATTCAAGGAAGGATGGATCCTACACTGTAGCTAATGCGAACATTGAATCGATGGAGCGATCGAGTAAACGCGCGTTTGAAAGACGATTAAATTAACATAATCTTTTCGCACTTCCCGTGAAAAGCAGATTTAACTACCAACCAATCGTGAAAGAAACAAATACATTCCGCGTTATATTGTAACATATTATTAATTTAATGTCCGTCGCGATAACTCTCGCTGAATCGTGTTACACAATCTATAATGTTACATCTGCCTGACATATAAAAAGAAATATATTCAAAAATTGCGAAACACGCGTGGCTTACGCGATCGTACGAATTTCTAAATTTGATCTTTCTCGTCTTCCCGAGCAAAAGAAGGAATAAGAACGTGTGCGTATCTTGATATAAATGTAATCATTAAAATCAGAGATTAATAGCGTTGCACATAAATTAATCGACGAGTCGATACGTCTGACTCTTATTTTCGATCGATCATCGGGAAATTTATCGATCAATTCTGTCGGTTACGAATATACTCCGTGACTGCAAAGATTACACGAGAGAGATCATTCATTTTTCATCGGTCTCGCCGTTGGATCGCCAGTAAAATTACAAATAATTTCTCTAAACTCTTTCGATAAAGAAAAAAAGCAACCTAGTCCACTGTCTAATTGAGTAACCTCCTCCTTTTCGAAGTCGGTTAAAAATAAATAAATAAAGCAATCTTTCTTCTTTCACATCGAATCTCTAGTGATTTTTTATAAAAAAAATACATACAAATTTATTTAAAGTTACATTACACAGGGGACGGCAGAGGAACCTAATGCTAGCTTAACAACTAAATTTAGAATCGCTTATTCGGCAGCACTCTATTCTGACGATTAATGTTATTATTGATAACTGCGTTTTGACTGTAGGACGGTTGTTGCTTCGGTTGTTGTTGTTGTTGTTGTTGTTGTTGTTGTTGTTGCGGTTGCTGTTGACTCGGTGCCTCGCTGGTCGAGGGTTGCTTGGCGATCCATTCGAGAGCTCGCTGGATCGCCGGTGGAATCGGTGGTGGAGTTGGAAGGTGAGTGCCCGACACTTGAGTGCCGAACTCATCGGCGGTCCAGCTCATAGCGATCGGCGTGCCATCTGGTGCATTGTATTGAACCGAGCCTTGGATCAGCTGTGTCTCGTCCGCTGTGCCGGCATACTTTCTGCTACCACTTTCCTTTTGAAGGATTCCACCCTCCGTTTCGTACGCGAACGAGTAGTGTCCACGTGCATCCCCAAGGTCATGGGATTCGCTCACTATTTTTTCCGGTTCACGGAAGTACTCCTGACCATGGGCGAGGCCAAGGACTGCGATTAATAGCTGAAAAAACGAAAGAAATGAAAATTTTAGATTTTATGGAATGGTTGATACATGTGTTCTAATTATCTAATTTTTACTCTAATTTTTTATCATTTTTGATTATTTATATACAATTTTATATCGTATGTATTTCGAATTTAAATAATGTGAAATCGTTGAGACACGTGTTTACTCGATTTTTAATTTAATTTCTTAATTTTTGTTTATAATTTATATACAATTTTGTATTGTATATATTCCGAATTTAAATAATGTGAAATCGTTAGAACATATATTCGTTTAATTTGTAATTAAGATTCTTAATTATTTTTCATAATTTATATACAATTTTCGTATCGAACATATTTCGAGTGTAAATAATGTGGAATTATTGGCACGCGCGTAGTAATAATTTTGTTAAATTTGATTTCTCAATTCCTTTTCACAATTTATATGCAATTTTATATCGTACGTATTTCAAATCGAAATAATGCGTCCTTGAAAAGAGTAACCACGTTCACGTTAAATACACCTGTGTATTTAGGAGTGCATTAAATCTTTATTTATTGACTCGCGCAATCGTAAAAGCCTATCGACAGAGTTCCCAGAGTAGAGCTACGAGGAGCTTTCGCTCATAGGTAAACTCTCGAATGTCTCTATTGCTCCGAGAGCTCAATGGAACGTTCTCTTTAATCGAAACGATATCGGTACGTCCGTTTCGTCTTTCGTCGAAAGGTCGAAACGATTTGAAATTACGGTCGACGTGTTTTCGATAATGTCGTAGTACGTAACACACAGAGCCATGGAAAAATGTATGCACGTGGGTATATAGTTACATTGAACCGAGCAAATAACCGAAAGCGAATACATACATACACCTACGGCTTTACTCTTCGTCATGTTCCGTAAATCTTCTAACATACCTTTCCCCGGCGAAAGGTCAGGGCAAGATGAATGTGTTAGTGGGTAGGTCACGATACTCATTACGATTGCAACCGGTAAGAGGTAACCGGCGAAGAGACAACCGAGCGTTAATATTTGCGCGTTACACGTGCATTGTCTTTCTAAATGCCTCCTCGCGGCTTTAAACGATCCGCCGCTCGGTGGAATGTTTTTCACTCGTCTTTCACGACGGACCCACCTGCCTTTGCCTCTCTCTCTTTTTCTATCTATCTATCTATCCATCTATCTATCTATCTATCTATCTATCTATCTCCCCCACATGAGAGTGTGCAACGGGAAAGCTTACGTCCTTTGTCATTCAAATTTTAATATTAACCACGCTTACGAGGCAATAAAGCGAATATTATTAGCATGTAATATAATCTTCGCGTGGTCATCGAGGTGCCGATCTATCGAGCAACGGAATGCGTTTGTCAATTCATTTCATCGTTTATCCTCCTGATTTTCCAAGAAACCGGCGAGAGTTCGAAAGCGATCCGTTAAGATAAGGAGAATCATCCGACATAGAGAATTCCAACATACTTTCTATCGATAAGGGGACTCCGTTTCCTCTTCTCGCGACATCGTCTTTAAATGGATCTACGCAAAAACGGATGCGTCAATTATGCAATGATCGTAAATATTATTCGCACTTTCAAGACGTCCGCGGCCCGTATAAGCGTGGTTTATTGATCGAGTCGCTCTCGAGTTGAACGAACCACCTACCCATCGTTTGTTTTTGTCATACACGTTCTCGTGTTAATTTTACGATACGAAGGACAAACGCTCGTTGGAGTATCGGTATGAACAGTTATCTAACGTTGCTATCACGAAAGATTTTACTTTAAATTGTTGGAAAATAAAATTTACGAGACTGTAGCTCTAAAATAACAAATTATAATATTAAATTTAAACAAAAATCTCACAAAGATAAAAAAAGATCGCAAAAATGTATAGATCTATATTAAATTAGTCTAATGGTCAGCGTGTTGTGTAGATCTCTAAAAATTGCGTCTGACAAAAAAGAAATCTAATGCCAAAGGAAGCAATAAAAAAGAAAAGTGAGAGTCTTTATATCAGGAAGTATCGCGAAGATACGAAGATGATGATTAAGAAGACGAAGAAGAAGAAGAAGAAGATGATGATCATGATGATGAAGACTCACCAAAGCGCGCATGCTGACCGGTACAACGTCTGTTTCGCGGATAATACGAAAGTGGTTGCGGCCTGGGCACGAGAAAGTGAGATGCCTCGGGTGGTAAAGGTAAAGGAGATTGAACCGAGTAAGAAGAAGTCCAAGAGAAGCAGCAGCGTCACATATAGATCGTCGTTCCTCTCCCGATGGTTGCTGGCGTGAAGTTCGCGAGCAACTCTTGGACTGTTGGGGGCAGAGCCGACCTTTATACCGGCGGGAGACTACACATACCGAGATCGTACCTTTACATAACCCGGGAAAGTTTATTTCGGCAGACACCGACGCTCGTGCCCCCTCAAAAAATTGAATCGTTTGAAAAAGATCACATTGATCGAGCGCTCCTACCGACGGTCTCTCTTTCTTTTCGAGTAGGTAAGATCAAGATAAGAGAGCGAAAGAAAAATGGCAAGTGCGACAGGAAGAAAAGGAAGAAACCTCTCGTTCTATCGAGACCGTATAGAGTTTTTTCAATTTTCCGAGATCCCCTTGATCTCAATTAAAAACGATCGTGTTAACTTTTCGTGATTATATAACGTAGCCCGACGAGATCGTTTCTTTTACTTGCGCAAGAAGCCAAAAGGATTACTCGTGGTTGAACGCGAATCATCCTTTTCTTTTTTACTTCTTTTTTTATTTTATTTTTCTCGTTACTCCTTTTCCAGCGTTCGGTCCTTTCCAAGCGAAACGGTTCGATTGGTAGATCGACGAGCTCGCTTCTGACTTTTTGATCGAGGAACGGGTTATTATTTCGAAGCGAGCTTTCGTCGATGAATCCACGCATGCTCAATTGACGAGTCGACGCCTCCGGCGCGTGTTCTCGATTTTAAGCTTTTTTCGATCGATCTTTCCCCCCTAAAATTTTCGCATCGATCGATATTGTACTTCGAACGTTCCTGTACCACGATCCCAGCTCCTAGATCATAGAGACGCGGAAGCATAAGCGATCACGAACTCGTTAACTCACGCAATTTGTCATTTATCGTAATTCGAATAACCTACGAGAAAATCATAAATTTCGTCGAGTCGATGTCTTTCTCGAGTCTGCCGCAGTTCGACTCGACGAAACATCGACTCGTAAAATGAAGGATTTCATTTGATGGTTTTCTTAATTTATTTTATGTATCTATTAGCCACGAGGCTACGATCTACCTAGTACGATACTTTTGAATTAGATACGCATAACGCTGTATGATTCTGAAGTACAAACAAGTACAAACAATTAGGTATATGTATGTATCAGAGCTGGACGTTATCTAAATAAATTATTTGAAAAATAATCGTAAAGATAATAAATTATTTTATTTGGCTAGATGTTATTTGAAATAATCACGTGTTAGTTTATTTGAGCAGTAAAATGGTTTTTTGCTAATTATTTTAATATTTGAAATTCAAAGAAAATAATTTTTCATTTTATTTTTTATTTGATCAAATATTTATTCAAATAACTTTTCAAATATTCTCTATTCTTATCACGTCAACATCGTCAAGTGTGTCTGAAGTACAGATTTCTGTATAAAGTCTCACGCATTCAATTCAGAAGACATAATACTGAAGAGTAAGTATACTATTTGTTATTTTATTTAATTAAAGTAATTGAAATAAAAAAATCCTTTGGAAATAATGTATTTGAAATACACGCAGAATAAAAATAATTTTCTTATGTTATTCGTAAAATAAAAATAATAAAGTGTTTGAAATAATTAAGTATTTCAAATAATTATTTGTTATCTTATTTCAAATAAAATGTGCCCAACCCTGGTATGTATGTGCGTTATCAAACGTCCAACGAGAATCTTTTCGTGTTTCGTTCAAACGGCGGAGTTGGTATTCATAAATTTTGATTCGCTTGGTCAAGCTCGGTAAAGTGTTGTGCAATGATCGGTCTCATCTCTCACACTTGCCGTAGTCTCGTTCCTGTTTTTTCTTCTTCTTCTTTCTCCTAAAAATATTCCAATTCGTCGGTGTCGTACAGTCAAAATCTTGTTATTATTTCGCTCTTGCGTAACGGCGTCAACGATTTACGCTTTATTCATAGAGAGGGCCTCAGTTATCGTAAAACGTACTAGGTGGAAGCTGGGACCATATTTTAAATCATTAGTTTTCACAAACGATAATATAACAAACTAGTTATGGTTGCAAAACAAAATTAAAAAATCATTGATTATGCAATAGGCCTATACAAATTTTGATTATTCAGTAAACTTACAAAAAATTGACTTTGAAATTAATTAATTGAGATTTATTGTATTAAGGCCTCATAATGATATTACGCCAAGTAGAGACTCTCCAAAGGTATAAACGTGGTCTTATTTGTAGAACGACGAAATCGTTAAAATAAAAATATATCATTCGGTGGAGAGGGGATAAAAGGAGAGAGAGAGAGAGAGAGAGAGAGAACTTTTATTTTCTTGCTGTTACGAAAAGTAGAACGATCATCGTTGACGACTTTGCAACGAGCTATAATAATACGTCTTACCATCCTGAAGTATGTACGCGTGAGTTGCAAAATAATTCCTTCGACGAAAACGCATCGTACGGAAGAAAGGAAGAAAGAAATGATATAATAAGAGAATAAAATGACTTCGCGTATACACAGTGTAAGTCGAAGACGAATTTACTTGACTTCCGTATAAATCACCAGGTAACGTTAGCGATAACGCTTTCTCTTCGTTAGTCATTTATGGTTCATTGTGCCTTTCCATCGATCGACCTTTAACATATTTATTTATCCGCGTTAAACCCCCGTCTGCATTCATAAACCAACAATTTGGTCCACGATCGTATTTCATATTATACATGGCGCGTCAACGTGCCATTACCGAACTGTAATAATCGCATTCATTATCGAGCGATTAAGTAAACTTTCTCGAGTAACATCTCGAGTTATGGATTGAAACGTAAATTTATGAGCCCCTTCGCTTCTGACATCGATTATTTTGAAAGAGAACATAAAAGTCGATTTCTTCTTAGAAAAGACACGTTAACAAGTAAGATATCAATCGTGGCGTCGCGCAACACCACTCGCGATACTTCGAACCTTTCTTTCGATCTGTATTACAATCGTTGTCCTATCATGCGAGAGACGTTAGTTATAAATTATCGATGCACGCGACTCGCGTGTGAATCGCTCGGAACACGTTTCCCTTACAACAATATCGTCCATCGGGATAGGTGTACGTATCACCTTGTATGTTATATCGTTTAACGTTGTAGTATGATGCCTTACATTTAAATATAGCGGTCCTTGGAGAGGGTGGAGACGACGTACCATAGTATGTGGTAATGCGTATTATGTAAGGTAAATTGGACAATCTACCGTATTCGCACATAGTTCCTGTTATAATTTATTATATAGAGGGTGTTTCCGAAATCGTGGTGCAACCGGCCCGAGGATGATTCTTCACATGAAATTGAATAAAAAATATAGAATAATTTTTTTGCGTATGGGGCTTCATCATCGAGAAAATTAAGTTTGAAAATTCGTTAAGTACGCGTGCACCTATAGAAAATCCGCTTCGCTCTCAGGTCTAGCTCGTAGCCGCTGCTGTTGCTAATTTTTGTAAACAATATCAATGAAGATATTTTAATGAATAATAAATTGTAAGAATCGATATCTTATTTATTAAACCAGCGACACAATTGTTGAATTGGACGAGGCGGAACTGTTACGCGGCCTCAGAGATTCACCAGATCTTACTCCTTTAGATTTTTATTTGTAGAGTCACATAAAAGAGATAGTTTACGCTAAAAATAATCAAACTCGCAATCAGTTACATCGTAATATCGTTCAGGCGTTCGAAGAAATCAAAAATCAAATACACTATGTTCGTCGAGCAAGAATTTGCTTACATCAAGGACGCCATTTTCAACATTGATAAATTACTCAAATAAAATCAGTTATTCATCCTTACAATTTATTATTCATTAAAATATCCTCATTGATATTGTTTACAAAAATTAGCAACAGCAGCGGCTATGAGCCAGACTTGAGAGTGAAGCGGATTTTCTCTAGGTACACGCGTACTTAACGAATTTTCAAACTTAATTTTCTCGATGATGAAGCCCCATACGCAAAAAAATTATTCTATATTTTTTTATTCAATTTCATGTGAAGAATCATCCTCGGGCCGGTTGCACCACGATTTCGGAAAAATCCTATATGTGCTTCGTCCCACTCGCTCCTGAAACTTCGTGCCGACTATTTACTTTTTACCGACCCTGGTAATATCTTGTATTATTTTTATATTCTTCCGCTGCTTATTTTTTATTATTTTCTTTTGTCAGCCAAGGCGACGATCTCTAGGTCGAAATGTTATATTAAAGAAAAAAGCAACATTGCCCACTGTCGAATTGAGTAACCTTCTCCTTTTCGAAATCGGTTAAAAAGTTTATGCGCTGAATCTACGCCAGATTGCAATAAATAAGAAGAATAGTCTCGGTACTCAAGTTTTCCCAGAAGCGTTCCTCCGTTACAATGTACAACACACCCTTCGTGCTTTACATTAGAACTTTATTCCGATCGCAAAGGTTGCCTTCGTAGCGCAGACGTTGTATATTAAAGGATAATGACACCGGTGTCCCGAGTGCCCGTTACCACGTCTTCCGTGGGAATCGAACTCTTCGTACGCGAGTCCTTGGCCTAATGATCCTACCGTCGTTAGATTCAGAGAAATTGCACTCGCGCAAGCGCACTTATACAATCACGCCGTTGTCCGCGGAATCGTTCGTTTTTATCTTGACAATAAGATCCGAGTGAAAGGCGTGATCCGTGATATTAGATTATTAATTACTTGTAACGGATCTTGCATTAGTATGTTTGCGATAAGCATCTTGATACGTTGGAGACGTTCGAATTATTATAACATAACTGGGAACTCCGGAACAATTTTGAGCGTGTTGCTAAACAATTGCCAAAGAAAAAGTATAAACATTCGTAAATTTTGGTAAAAAAAAACGATTAAATGTAACGATAGCCTAAAATTTATAGGCAAACGCTTAGATTTCTGATAAAAAGTTAACGGAGTACATGGGGTTGCCTTCTTGAAGGCGAACGAAGCGCAGGTGTACGTGTAGGTACAATGGGTTATCATCACTCAGGAGCGCGACTCCGTGTTGCCTATACCTAGGAGCGCTCGAGTTACGTAAACGTATGGTTAAAAAAATAGAGATCTGTATAAAAAAAATACATGTTTATAATTTTTAATTATCGATAAGAAACAGCATGTAATTATGTCAATGAAAAGCCCAACTTTATACAATTTTGCAGTTCCCCGGTTGAATACCAAAATCCATAATAGATAGCGCATTAATTCTATTATATAAACGTGTCTATATATTATATGTTATACAATACTGTGAAATTTGTTTCATCACAAATCGGCTCGTCTCTCTCGCTAATACTCGGAACCATCCTATACCGCGAAACGTTCGTTACACCGCCATACGTAAGCGACCGATAACGACTCACCGGGTATCGAAAAAACGAAGAAGAAGAAGAAGAAGAAAATGAAACGTAAAGAAAGGAAGGAAGGAAGCGGTAAGGTAAGGTAAAAAAAGTGGGAGTGGTAGCACCAGCAGCGCGGCGGTGTCGTCAGCCGCGCGTTTTCACGCCCGGCCGGCTCGGAAATGATCGGCGCGCCTCGGTGAAGATCGGTACGACTCGGTCCCGCTCGGACGAGCGCCGACAGCGCCAGCGCAGCGGCTAGGTGCGCAGTCGCGCGACGCGTCAGCCGCGTTTCGTACGCGGCCAGCGCGCTTGCGTGCTTGGCGCGCTCTTCGCGCTCACGCTCGCGAGTCGCCACACGCGATCGGCGCGCACACAACGTCGCGCGACGGTGTCGTGTGTGTCAACGTGTCGGCATCGCGCTACGATCTCTCGTCCTCTCTTCTTCCTCCCCACCCCCGCCTCTGTTTCTCTTTTTTCCTCGTCTCCTCCTCTTTTGCCATTCGTTCGATCCTCGATCCTCGATCCTCGATCCTCGATCCTCTTTCAACGTCCGGATCCAAACTCTACCCACACCGGAAATTCGTTCTCACCACGAACGATCTCTCGCGGCGTTACTCGAAAGTGTTTTGCATTTTTTTTTGTTTCATTCTTTTTTTATTAATTATCTCCTGCCGACGCACACGTGTTTGTGTGGCCGTGCTGCGTACAACCGATCGTGTGTATCTCTCTCTTTCTCTTTTTCTTTCATTGCTTCTTTCTTTCCCCCTCTCTGTCTTTCTCTCTCTTTCTCTCTCTCACTCGCGCACTCTCCTTCTCTTTTTCTCTCACGCCTCGACATTCTCTCTTTCTTTCTCCCTCTATCGTTCTTGCTTTCTATCCACCCATCTCTCTTTCTCTCGCTCATTCTCTCTGTGCGTTGGAGCCAACGTTATCTCTACCTTTGTGAGAGAGGAGCCACTCATGAGTTTCAGTCGCGCTATTGGAATGCACTTAATCCGGTCGAGGCCCCCTGCGATCTGACAGGTATTCCACCTGATAACACGTGATTTCATCTTTGGTGTTCCATGCACGTAAGGACATCTCTCTCACACACACACACACACACATACACTCTCTCTCTTTCTCTCTCATTCGTTCCTTTTTATCTTTTGTTTTCTTTCGATTGTGGGTGATCGATTTTGTTATTAATATTTTTCGTTCAAATTTGACGAAACGTTGACGTTTTCAAAACACGTTTATACGAATCGATCTTTTTTTGATCGTTGTTTTGACTCGCGATGATATGACTCGATGTTGAAGCGTGGGTGCGTATCGGTTTGAACGCAACAGGGAACGCGTGATCGTTTCGAATTCTTTCAATCATTTTCCTGACAACATTTTAAAGGTAGAACGAAATCGAACTATTTTTCAATTTTATCATCGCGCTTTATTTCAAGCACACGTTTCTAAATCATTCCGTGTGTCCTCGCATGATATCGCCAAGAATGCCGTGCAATGATTCGTTATTTTTTAAGAGAAAAATTTCTTTCACGTAAAGTCACGTAAAAATATATACATGTTTTGCTCGAAAGCAATAAGATTTCTCTGTTACAACGTTGGAAAATATCTACGCGTAATACATCGATGTTATTAAAACGCGATTACGAACGTTGAACGAGGAAATGAGAGAGAAACATAACTAACGAGTTTGTTCTTTAACTCTCGTTATATCTATATCTTTACGTTTTATTACAATATTATGGTACTTAACAATTTACAACTATGATCAAACGGCAGATGCGTTTGAAATAATGTAATTTTCTAACGTTACCTCGCGATTGTGTTTTTTTAACGCGTTGATGCTATTTTAACGACTTTCTAACGATAGCGGTGAACTGGACCACTTTACTATTAAATATTCGAACGTAATATTTCCTCGTACGCCTATCGTTTTTCTTCCGATCTCGATAGTTACAGATCGATCAATATTTTGACACGTCGACGATCGAGCTAATACCGTGATACGATATATCTACAATGACGTTATCGCGATTTATCGGAATTAAATAAGAACGCGTAATAGTAATCGGTGCTTATGAAGCCACATGTTATTTTATGATTCTAACCAGAAAATGTGAGCGATATATAATATTTTTCTTAAGTAGCTTGCCGTGAAAAAAATATGATTCATAATTAGACTTTCTCAGAAGGTAACGCAGATAGTTTAATATTGATATTGTATCCTCGAATTATTGTATTCTAATAATCGTAGATTATCAATTAGTAATTTTAATTCCAATATCATTCGTGTTTCTATTACTGAAAAAACGAAGAGGCTATTATCAACGGTAAATTACATTAGATACGATGACATTAGATCTCACGCGCGTAAAAACCGCGGAACAATGTAAATACGCAGCAAGTAGAATAACTCGATCCTCTGAGAAGTAAAGAAAACGAGAGAGGCGCGAGAGAAAGATGGGAGTCGATGTCGTACGTGAAACGTGGATACCGGACGTAATTCGCTCGAGCGGTTCATCCACCTCGATGTTTCAGGGTTGATACGCTCAAAACGACTGGATTCTACCTGAGAGTCATGCTATTATGGACAAGAGCAGCGGCAATAACGGTAGCGGCGCCAGCAGTGGCAGCAGCAACAGCAACGGCGGTCCAGTGACGACGAGCGACGTTGGCAACAACAAAAGCTGCCAACCGAAGCAACAACACGCTAACAACGGACGTCTACAGAGCGTTCGAAAGATGAGCACGATGCCCGAGGAAGAGGATGGCTCTGACGACGTCGATCCGGACGTCGTCAAAAGCGCTCAACAACAGTACCATCAGCAGCATCAGCATAATCATTATCATCCTCATGTGCATCATCGTGAGTCGCAGCAAGACGTCGATTCGGACTCGCCGTGCGAGGAGAGGGGTCGCCTCTTGAGTTCCGCTGACTCTTCCAGGAAGGCCAGGATCAGCCCAGCCGGCAAGGTTCTCGCTGGACACGATCCCGAACTCAGACTGGTATCCAGTGGACACAGCGGCAGTACCGATAGCGTACACGACAGATCCCAATCGAGGCTCCATCAATCGAGACCTACCATGTAATACGTACTTTGGTTTTTGGTTCATCAATTTTATTTATTTGTTTTTTCGATTTTCGTCAACTGAAAAGTCAACTAGTGACACGAAGTTATCGGCTATCCTGACGATATGGGAACTTGGATAACGCTCGATCATGGAATCAAATTCTTGCAGATCGAGCGATCACTTGGGAAGGACGAGTCGTGGCGTCGATCACCACGTCGCTCGACATCATCGTTATCCGAGCATGCGCTCGTTGAAATCGAACGCCACGATGGACGAACACCATCAACACTACCATCAACATCAACCACCGGCCGCGAGTTGGGCCTCGATCGTTTTCTCCGACGCGAACGGCCAGGTCAGCCGTCCGTTCACCGATTCCGTCTCCATACGCTCTCTAGCATCGATCGGCATGGGCTCTTCCGACGGCCGGAAGCTCACGATACGTAGAGTTCCCACTTCGCCGTCGGAGCTCCTTAACTTGGTACATCCGCCGCCGTAAGTGACCGCATTACCTACGATCCTCGCTGTCCTAGCATCTTCGCGAGACCTCCGAAACGAATCTGCGATGTAAGCTCCTTTCGCGATCCGAGCTGTCTCGGTGATGGCGAAAGTGATCTTTTTTCCCGCTTGGATCGAGCAGCCCGTGTTTGGTTAGTCTCTTGGAGATCTGCTACTCGCAAAAACTTGCTTTCAATATTGAGAAAAATATACATTGGTTTTAAAGGTTAACTGCTTGTGTTAGTTCCGCTAAACTGATTTTGGGATTTAAGAAAACAAACGTAGAAAAGAATCTCGCTGTTTGTGAAACGAATATGTGAACGATGACTACGGTAATTAAATTTTATCGTGGTTTTTAACATCCACCGGAATTTAACGAGCACGAAATTTGATATTGTTAACGCTTAAAGCGACGGCCGTTTCGTCGGAAATTTTGCTAAAACGCTCCAATATTTATAAGTTTCATAGAAATATGCACTTTTACCGATAAAAGAAAATAACTCTTGTAGAACGCAAAATCTCTAGTAGAAAATTTGTAGATTACATAATTATTCGCTTTTAAATGTACATATAACGTCAATATTTAATCACACGAAAGAAACATCTACTGGTTCACTTTAAAGCGGGTCCAACACTGTAAGCGTTAATATGATTCGATTCGATGCGGTACGATCGTTCTCCGAAACTACGACGTCGCTTTACATCTCACTGATAAAATACGGAAGCGAGTCTCTTAAAACACGATGAAAATTTAGGCACGTCGTCTTTTAGTCTCCTAGATAAGATTGCATCCATATACGACGCTAGATCTCACGTTTTCGAGAAACGAGCGAATTTCAGATCTATCTTCCGACCGCGTGGTTCATCGCCCATGAAACAGATATGGCTGTCATAAAAATGTCTCGCTGTCTTTTACGCTTCTTTCAACAACGCGCCGACCTGCTGTCACGCTCGTAAGGTACCGAGTCGCTAGACATTTAGCAGCGTTGCGCGTCAACGTTTACAGGCATATCCCTTCTAAATAAATACAACGCGTTCCATGCGGGCCGTCTATAAATAATAGAAACATTCAAGGTATGCCCATACGTAAAGTCAGCTCCAGTTTCTGCGACGAGTGACAAGGACGTTCGTGTTATGACGTAAGACTAATTTTTAAATGTCTTTCGATGATTCGGAAGACAAAATATTTCGTGTAAAACTCATTAAAAAAAAGAGAGAGAGAGAGAGAGAGAGAAAATACGAGTAGACCGCAACAAAGTTAGGGAAAGATATCCCAAAGTAATTTATCAAATTAGTGATTAGCTTGTCAGAATCTTAGACCGTCCGATGATAAATCACGCGATCACGATCCCAGCGATTAGGATAAATCGTTTTCCACGAAAAAAGATCGCACGAGAGATCTTTAGAATCTCCTCCCCCGCCTAACATAATTCCTATACTTATCACGAGAAAAGAGAACGAATCTCGCGCTCTTTCGCAGCCACCCGTTAACGCGATCGGCAAATATCACCGAGGGCAGATGGATCGGCCGATGTTGGAAACTTGTTGGTATAAAAATAAGACAACGTCGCGATTTCAAAGTCAGTTTAAAATTGGAGGCGAAGCGAGCGTCGCGTTCGCGCCGCGTTAACAAGTGTCATACGACAACTTCGCAACGACGATACCTTCGAGCTCGAGCCGAAGTTCGCGTAAAGTTTGCCAAAGGATCATGGCTTAAACTTCGATCGTACGCGCGAACTTCTCGTTGCCACGCGTTTACGCTCTTAGAGAAACGTCTCGGGTAAACAGTATCGCGATTAATGGTTGTTTATAGCGCGCTAGAGAGGAAGAGAGAGGTATGCAATAAACGTCATTACGTTTATTACGATATATGTGCGAGATAAAAGGAGAAAGTCGTGAATAGTCGAAATCCTGTCGCGCTTACGTCGAGATAACCAAAAGTCAAATGTTGTGCTTATCTCTCTTACGAATTCAGTGACGACAAAAGACAGAAAAAGAGAGAAAAAAGAGAGAGAGCGAGAGAGAGAGAGAGAGATGAGGTGTACTTCTAAGCTACTAGTGAAGCGTGGTCTCGTCATCCAGGGCCTGCAATTCCGCCGTATTGTCCCAGAGACGTAAGTGGATAATAGGTGCACAATGTAAGCCCCGTACTTTTGTTGTAAGTAGGTGTACATTGTTGTAGCTAGCCCGCTTCTTTCATCGCGATGATAGTACGCTATTTAAAGCGGTGTCATGTTTTTCCTCTTACAATAGTCCGAATCCTTTATGTCGATCCGTTAGCCCAGTTTCTCATAAAAAGTCAGAAAGATCAACAAAATTCGTACTACTTCGTCTATCCACTTCGACTATCCTACCAACCACGATATTTCGAATTACGTTACCGTTAAGTTAGAATAATTATGGGTCGCGAAGTTATGCTAGACATTAAATAACAAAGCAAATATACCGACAAAAGCATAATTAATGTATCTACGTTCGTTTGCGAATAATAGCACGCATTATTCCTGGATACCGGCTCAACCCCTTCGAGCGCAAGTTTCCGATTACGAAACGTACGCGGGATATGTACGCAGGTGCAGGTTGAAAGCGTTTCGTCGTACGTGCACGATCGTAACTCCTCGTTCATCGTTTAAGCTCCTCCGGCATTAACGCTCGTTCTCGTTCGCTTCGTATTATAAATAATAATCGCGTTGCCTTATAGCGGGTGTACTCTTTAAAAGGGAAACAAATAAAAGAATTCTTTTCCACTTTGGCCACTTACATAATAATGATATAGAGTGACAAGGTCGTAGGACGGAACGCGTTTCTCTAGTTAATTGATCTCGCTCGATCTACTTACCCCTTAACGAGGCTTTCCTCTCGCACGAAATTCCTCGAGATAAACAAGCTCGTTTCGCCGCAACACGTCCTCCTACGAATTCCTACGTGCTCCGTTAGCGCGAACGCGAGTTCCCCCTTTCCTTTTTTTGCTTTTTCCCGAAATGAAATGATATTATGAAAGAGTGTGAGAAATAGGCGACTAACAAAAGCTCAAACCGATCCGTGATTCTCTAATAAGTGGCTGATACATACGTGCGTTACTTGCGTCGTTAAACCAGAAGATTTTGAACAAGAACATCGATTCGACCAACGATTGTTCCTCGCGTGTCGGACGCTGATCCAAAGTGTGTTTAGCCCGTCCGCGTGTCTTGCAACCTGATATTTCACGCGATTCAATTTTATGCCTACTGCTACTACTCGTATAGCGGTAACGTCGTTAATGCTAACGCTGCGTCGAAGTAATTAAAGCTCGGTAGAAACAACGAACGCGACGCGAGCGATATTTCACCTTGTTTATTGTAGCCGCGGGTGTAGATGTAGGTGGAGGGACCGAACACGACTACCTTGTCCTGGATTTGGAGCTTACGATTAACTGCGATGACATTGTTGCTAAAGAAAATATTTATCGTGGCTGGTAGACGTTAAAATCTTACTTTCTAGAACGAGTACCAGTTATGTACCTACGTGTACCTGTACACTCGATTCAGTCACATTTCTCCACGTTATCTCAAAATTTGTATTCTCGTCTGTTTAGCTCTGTCGATGATGATCTATCCACGTGCACGAGCTACGATGATGGCGATGCCGAGGATCCAGGAGATTATCGACAACCCAGAAGACCCCACTGGGCAAACAAAGTACAGTTTGTCTTGGCTTGTATCGGATACTCCGTTGGCCTTGGAAACGTATGGAGGTTCCCTTATTTATGTTACAAAAGTGGCGGTGGTAAGTGTTTTTATATACTACCACCTAGTTTTCTTAAAAAAAAAAAA
>JAIFRP010000119.1:332287-352966 GCA_032403825.1 Odynerus spinipes
AAAAAAAAAAAATGATTTTTATCTCTCGTTCGTTGTGCTATACTCTATAAAAAGAAAAAAGAAAGATGGAATAGTTGAAAGAACGTGAATCTTCAGCGAGATACTTATCCTACATAAGACGAAGACGCGAATACCTTTCCAATCACTGTTGCGTCATTTTAAAGAGCCAAAAACAGATACCCCGCACGTCAAACAAACTCTTCTTGTGTCGTCACGTATCTTCGCGATTAGAGTCACGACGATAAGAGACCGCGTTTATTTTTCGCATCATCGGCCGTGCGAAATACGTCATGGACGCCTAGACTTTAATACACTGTGAGTATGTATATGTGAATTACATACACGCATACAAACGTAGTCGTGCTCTCTCTCTCTCTCTCTCTCTCTCTCTCTCTCGCACACGGTAATCGTCTTTAATGCACGTAAAACTAAACCTAAGAACGTAAAACGCTATCAAGGAATTACTAGATAGATACATTGTTAGATTAGATTGTAGGATCATAGTCATGTAAAAAAAAAGTGAACGGACGAGATAAAAATCGAGGATTAGTTCCTACAGCGATGAAAAACGATAACACTTCCACGTTTCTTGCCGTTGATTCAAGGTTAAGGTTAATAGTCCTGAATGCAGCATATTCGTGTAGAAACGCTCACGACACGATACTCTAGACTTTCGAAACTGACCACCATACTTTTTTATTTGACTACCGTTCGAAAATACGATAAGCAGAAATACCGTTGTAGCAGACAGCGTGGATCGTTAATTCGGCTTTTAATTCAACATCTCGCGGCATTCTCCGCTCGTTCCGGATAATTAAATGAGTCTCATTCCAAGCTCGTGCGTAAGACAAAATGATAGTGGGTAGTGACCGCAAAGCGTTATTAACGCGATATTAAAATTTAATCGTTTTTACGAGTTAGAAAATAAATGTTAAGACATTTTTAGAACATCGTTGTCGTTAAACGATAGAAATTTGACTAAACACGCGCGAAGAGAGGTTCAGGGCCAAGGGATTCGGGACAAGGGCGCCAGCCGTACTTCGAGGTCCCTTTAAACGCCAAGCGTAACGCTCGCGAGCACGGTGTATCGCGTTGCGGCTAATTTTCAAAGTCTGAAAGCACGCGGCCTCCGGACGTGGCGCAATTCGCTCTCTCGGAACTTGATACATGACCTTGCTGGAACTCGGCTACACCGGAGTAGCGCTCTGCACCGTAAATGATTTCAATGACACCGGTGGAAATAATCGGTGCCGAGTATCATTTCGTTCGGGTCTCACCGTAGTCGCACGAATTGAGAGCCGGCTACCGGAAAGCGAGATCGGATGGCGCGGACTGATTTGCACGAGGAAGAAGAACTCGGCTCTCGCGGACGCCAGTTAAACGCCGAATTAAACCGTCGCACGTGATTCCTCGTGAAAAATTTACGAGGAGCGTCCGCTCTTTCAGCAAACGTTCTTTTCCCTTTTCTGGAGGCTCTAGAAATCATTCAATAAGAATCTGACACCTTGTTCCAAAGATTGTGACACGATTCAAAAATCAAATCTGGCGGGATGATAGCCATCTACCCTACATCGTATAAAATGTTTATAACACGTTTAGTATAAAATCAGAAATCGATGAATTTTTCTACTCCCGAGATTCGATAGCTTACAATGTTTTATACATTTCTTTATAAGCGAATCTTTATTATTATTATTAACATTTTGGTATAAATGGTCTATACTCAATGGAGTAGGTGAAACCCGTAACGCGGGTTTCAAGGGAAGTCACCAAGAAGGCCGAAGTTCCCTAGCGATATTATAAAATTAATCAAAAACAATAAAATAATAATTTAACAAAAATTGGAGAATCAGGTCGCAAGTAATTACTCCTCGTACGAAGATAGACGATAGACTAAAGATAACGCGCCTCTAAGATGGCTCCGCGCCGATAACAGTGATTTAACGAGGATATACAACCGAACCTCGTTAACTCGAATCTTATAGGAATAGAGAATAATTCGAATTATCGAATATTTTCAGTTATAGAAGTGCAAAAAAAAACTACAACCTATACAGGAAATATGAATTAAATATAGAAAAAAGAAAGAAAAAACAAAAAGTCGTTATAGAATCTTTCTACTTTAAATTATAGAGGATTTATTATCAATCAAACTTCGGGATATAGAGATCAATTCATAATACAGTAGAATCGAGAACCTCGCCTATCCGAACTAATTGTGTTCCTGATGATCGATTTTTTCGGACAATCGAACGACTCAGATTATAACTACACTCCACGTGAAAAATTATAATTTCTTATATATTACACGTATTACATACATATATTTTAATCATTCTAAATTGCATTTTTTTTAAAGTTAATTATTCTTCGGGAGCAATCTCTTGCTGTACTTCATATCACGTAATGATTATCACTGAAGCTGGAAATGCTTCAAAATGCGTGGGAATGTTATTTGAAAAGAATATATCATCGTTTTCGATGCTCTCTTCGTTATAAATACTTTTAAGTCTTTCAAAAATGTCTTCATCATTTATGTTGTTCACTTTTATCGCAATTTATACGTCCCGGAATGTTCGGATAATCGAACATTCGGATAACCAGTGTTCGGATAATCGAGGTTCTACTGTATCGTCTTCTACATCTCGAAATAATTTAAATTGTAGAGACAAGCCAAGGCAACTGCTACACTCAAAAACATTTTGAATTAATCTTTTATTTTTCTTCGATTTATACAGCTTTTCTCTAAGGAATGAACAAAAGTTCGAATTATAGAAGTTTTCGACTTAACAAGGTTCGACCGTATTTGCATGATTCCGTGAAAACGCTTCTGAGCTATCTTCCGGGGTTTACAGAAAAGATACTTATATTATTAAAGGATCTCTCGCGTCGGCTCTTTAGAAACGATCAATTCGCCTTTGCCATTATTTCGCCGCTAGAGACCTTCTTTCCTGAATCAAATCGTAATCCGTAACAGTGATCATCGTCTATTGCGAATAAAGAGTTATATCCAGTGACCTTGGAACTACCCACGGTGCGACGATTAACGTAGAGTAGTATTACGCACGAGCCGCTTTAATGAAGCTCCTAATAAATCCATCGTTCAGATTTAATACCGGCTACCTGACGAATCTCAGACTGTTACGCTAGCAAACAGGAAACCTTTGTCGACCACTATAATAGATGTTATTCTCTTTTGAATCTAAGAACACAATCCGAAGCTGAATCTCATGAAGTTTTCGAGAGATAAAGAAAATATTTGTTTATTCTCTTAATATCCAGTCTTCGGGATTGAATATAATTGGGAAAATTGATGAATACTTGCAGGGGTGTTCCTGGTACCTTACTTCCTAATACTCATAGTATGCGGAGTACCGTTACTATACATGGAACTTAGCATAGGACAGTTCACTAGACGAGGGCCGATCGGTGCCCTAGGTCAAATTTGCCCGCTCTTGAAAGGTGAGTAGTTTCAGTTCACCGCCCCCCCCCCAAATATTCCCGTCATCTTCCAGTGGAATCTAGAGCGATTACGAAAAGTTTGACGTTTGACCTTAACGAAGCTTAATTCGATAAACCGTCGAGACAAAGGAGGAGTGCGAAAGCGCTCATTAACCCGACCCAGCTAATTAACCCGATCGACGATATTAAACTCGATCGTTAGATCGAGTCTTGGTACCTAATTACTAAGAACAGTTTGGACGGGTGTGTTTCTTAGGAGCTGGACTCTCATCGGTTGTGATATCCTTCCTGATGTCGACGTATCACAACGTGATCATAGCGTACGCGATATATTACTTCTTCGCTGCCTTCAGAGCTCAACAACCATGGTCGGACTGTGATAATACCTGGAACACGGCATCCTGCTGGCTACCGACTTACGGGACCATGGATAATCGAACTCGACCGAACGCTTCCAGGACACCGTCCGAAGATTTCTTCGAGTAATTTTGATGAAAGCTTCGATCTTTCCTTTCCTGATGTCTTGGGGCAACGAGTAAACGTCGTTCCCCCTTTTTTCACTGTTCGCAGTAACAAAGTCCTTCAGATCAGCGGCGGCATCGAGGAACCCGGCGCGTTAAGATGGGAACTAGTAGCGTGCCTGATAACCGCCTGGATCATGGTATACTTCTCGATATGGAAGTCTATAAAGTCATCGGCACAAGTAAGGTACCTCACGGCAACACTACCGTTTCTCCTAATTGTCGTCTTTCTTACACGGTCCCTCACCCTCGAAGGTGCCGACAAGGGCCTTCAATTTTTCTTCCATCCACGCTGGGAGCTACTTGGCGACGCGAAGGTATGGCGAAAACGGGATCTCTGCTATCTGTTTTTTCCTTTTTTCCTTCTTCTGCGATACCACGATTCGAGACGTTCCCCTAAATTGAAAAAAATTCACGAGCGAGAAACTTTGATCGGCGGAGTCCACTTCGTTATCGTCAAATTGCTGTCATGTCGCGCGATCTCGTAGATCTTAGTCGAATGCAAAACTTAACGCTTGTTCTTCTTGTTTTAAAGGTCTGGGTCAATGCCGCAGCACAAATATTCAGTTCCGTGGGTATCGCTTTCGGTTCCATGATCTGCTTCGCCAGCTACAACAAATTTCATAACACCATACTCGTGGACACCGTGGCGGTCTCTCTGATAAACGCGTGTAGCAGCTTGCTCGTTGGCATATTCTCATTCGCGACGATCGGGAACATCGCGAGGGAACAAAACATGTCGGTCGAAGCGGTACTCAGTGACGGTAAGTCCTTCGAAACGTAAGAACTCGAAATAATCACGAATTCGAGCGACGTTCTAGTTGATCTCGAAAGAAGATCGATGCGAAGGGAACGGATTCGAAGGAGAGATCGAGAGGTCGAGATCTTTACTTACGACCCCTTCGTTCGTCGTTACGGCCCTCCGAATAATCGTCAGATTAACGAGCAGTATCCTGACATTTTATAGATAAATCATAATTTCCGTTCAAGGACCTGGCCTAGTATTCGTCATCTATCCCCAAGCTCTAGCCAAGATGCCAGCATCCCAGCTGTGGGCTGTGTTATTTTTCTTTATGATGGTGTGCCTTTCGCTGAACAGCCAGGTACATAAAAGATCAATCCTACTATATTACCGCAACGATAAGAAATGTATAAAAATACCTGGAAGCCGAATAAGGTTGACGATAAAAAAAATATACATATATATGTATATCTAAACCCCCAATGCGTTTAATATGCAACGGGATCGAATCGACCGACGATATCACCTAACTCGATCGTTCTGACCATAGTTCGCCATAGTTGAAGTCGTCGTGACGTCGATTCAGGACGGATTTCCCAATTGGGTAAAACGCCGGCTGCTCTGCCACGAGATGTTGGTACTCGTTATATGCGTCGTCTCTTTTCTATTCGGATTGCCCAACATCACGCAGGTAATGTTAGATGTCGCATACCGTGAATTTCGTTTGCATGATAATCGAATGAATCATCGTTATCATTGAATCGTGCGGTTGTTTCTCTTTCTCAGGGTGGGATTTACTTCTTCCAACTGATCGATCATTACGCTGCATCTCTATCGATAATGTTCTTAGCCTTTTTCGAAGTGATCGCCATATCCTGGTTCTATGGCGTTCGAAGATTGTGCAACAACGTCAAGGAAATGACCGGTCGAGTGCCTTCCTTGTATTTTAGATTTTGTTGGCTAATCGCGGCACCTCTTTTAATCATGGTAAGTCTTTAAACTTTATTTCCATTTTCTCTCTGGCTCTCTTCTTTTTAACCGACTTCGAAAAGACGGAGGTTACTCAATTCGTAAGTGGACTATGTTACTTTATTTATTTTTATTTTTGTTTGTTTGTTCGGGAACTACTCCTAGACGGATGGACCGATCGGGATGAAACTTTTTCCATCTTGTAGGTTCTGGTCTCTCATTGGTCCCGTTCTTAACAAATTTTTTGATAGCTCCACTGTTAACGACGTTATTGCAAAATTAGTGCAAAGTGGAACATGGTCCAAATTGTTTATCGTATTTTGTTTATTCGGCCATAACTAAGCAACGGGTAATCTCTTCGCGAATGTTCTCTACACATCAGTGACATTGTTATTGAATAATTATTTGTTTCTTTGGGCCATAACTAAGCAACGGATCCACTTATTCGAATCAAACCTTCTCAATCTTTCCGCGGATGTTATTATAAAAATTAAATTATATCTAATATATCTAAATTATATTTTGCAAGTAGTAATACACCAAAAAGAATGAAATAACAAATATTTTAACAAAAAAATAAAAACCAACTTTGAACATGGACTGGAAGAAAACGCTGAAAAGTTTAAAATAACTTTTGTTTATAAATTAAAATGATACTCAAAAAATTACAACCTTTTCGAAGGCGGCACAAAATGTCCCTGTACACTTATTTTCACGACATGAGGTTGAACGCTTTTCCCCCGCTTTCAAATATTCCATTCACTCTTAATATTTACAGTCACTCTATAACTCTGAAATCCGAACCAGCCTCTTAAGCAGAATGTACTGTTAATTTTGTGCCGCCTTCGAAGAGGTTGCAATTTTTTGAGTATAATTGTAATTTATAAACAAAAATTATTTTATACTTTTCAGCGCTTTCTTGCACTTCATGTTCAAAGTTGGTTTTTACTTTTTTGTTAATATATTTTTTTATGATCGTTAGACGAAAGAATCTTCATCCGTTTATTTTTTTTTAGGCCGTGTGGGTCTTCAGCTTGATTGACTACGAACGACCGACCTACCGTAACGGTGAATACGAATATCCATGGTGGGCGGAAGCAATCGGCTGGGGAATAGCGTCTCTTTCCCTGATTTGCATTCCCGCCTTTGCTATCTACGTCTTCGTCAAAGCCGAAGGCATTACTTTCTCCGAGGTACCGAAAACACTTTTTACTCGTTTCTCGGAATTCGGCTTGCCCGAATAAAGACTTCGAATCAGTTCGACCCGCCCTCATTTATTTCCCTTTCGATTTCACTTTTATTTTTAGAAACTGAGGAACTCCATAAAGCCCCACTTCGAGGCGTGCAAACTCTGCGGGCAGGAATATTGCACGGAGCCTATGCACAATCTCGATGAGGAACCGTCGAAGGAACCGCAACAGGATATGAACACTCCGATTCAACTAAACGCGAATTATCTTCTGTCGAAACCACAGTCATGATATCGTGCGAACGTATCCTTGAAAAGACAGGTTGTAAATCGTAATCGAGTGATCGATCAAGATCGTTGTACATATTTCGAACGATGCGTAGATTTTGTCAAAAATATTTTATCGTTTAAACACGAAGATTCAAAATCTTGTCGATCTGTTTATTAGTTTTATCTTCGAGATCGAAGAAGCATAACGTTAAATTATAGGGAAACAAAAACATATCATAAAGCGAAGTTATCGCGCGATAAACGGCATTAAAAGAGTCATAAACTAAATTTCGATCGATATCGTACGAGAAAACTAGCGATTTTGTTGCGACCTTCGTAGCTTTTCAACGAGTAAAACTCGTTTCGTTAAAGAAAAATAAATAGCACTTAATAAGACAGACTTGACTTAGCAATTATACGTGGTGTAATGACGTAGAAAGGAAAAATGATGTAAAATGGTGATCGTTTGCGAACTCGGTTGCATAGCGAAGTACATAATTCAAGCTGCGATTTTCATTCCTTCTTGTAAAATATAGTAGGTATACACAAACACACAAACACACACGTACACACACACACACACACACACACACACATCTTCTCTAATTATTTATATCGCTACAACCACCTAGTTCCGCACAAAAAGAAAAATCCTTAGCAAGATCACGAAGAAGAGGAAAAAGAGAAAGATAGTTGGGATGTAGAAACGTCGGCAATAAATAAATTGTTAACTATTATAGAAAACGACTGCGATGCCTTTCAAGTTATTCTATAAATTTTCCCAAGACCTACATTCGAATCCTTTCACGTTTTTAGCCACGAGACACGTCGTACTGGTTAAAACCTAAAAACGACAAAGAAAGGCCTTCGCTGTTGTTAAGGTTCTACCTGTCGAAGCCATACGATCTCGAAGTTGACACCCGTTATCCCAAGAACGTGATTTCCGAAATATCGAATAACGTGAGATCCATTGCTAATCGATGCTTGCATAATTTCCAAGTTAATTTCTCGTTAGATTTTATATCGCTAGAGCGCTTATGTAAGTTCGAAATCCCTTTCGCGTCGTCGCGGTCGGCCAACGGTAAGATCCACGAGGGAATCCTCATACAACAAATTGGATTGAACTAATTGCGTTATGCGTGTCTAGGGCAAGCTGTCACCGATGGAGAATCGCTCCATTCGCAATCTTGGAAAACTCAAGTTCACTTCGTTGTCCGCCCTGAGACCTACGATCGCTTGTCCTGTTCTTCTCTAGGCACGCGACAACATGACGAAGAAGTTCGAGTTCAATTGGCAGATAGAGGTACCGGAATTATTAAGAAATGGTTCGGTTTTCGACCGATGGTTCGAGGATAAGGAAACGACCGAGTACGAGGCGAGCTGCATGTTCAAAGTGGACGAGTATGGATTCTTTATTTATTGGAAAAGTGAAGGCAAAGTAAGTACAGACGGCACAAAATCAATACTCGAGTCCGTTCATTGCACTATTTGATCTACGATCTATGATCCTAACGTAGGACGGCGACGTAATAGAGTTAGCTCAAGTGAGTGACATACGTTACGGTGGAACACCAAAGGTATACTTTCAAAATCCTTTTTAACCCTGATCGCGAAGCGATCGTACCTGCTAAACAGCCCGTAATGTTATGCAGGATCAAAAATTGTGCAATAAGCTAAGTAAACACGGGACTCTGGAGCAGTTGGACGAAAAAAGTTTAACTATATGTTCCGGTATCGATTACACGAACATACATTACCAACACGTTGTGTGTGCGGACGCCCAAACGGCAAAGGTAAAGATCAATCTGTACGGATCGTTAATTTAGACAAAAAATTAGCGTTGACTCGCCGATTACACGGGAATACGGGTTAATATTTGAACGGCTGACTACAGGACTGGCAAGCGGGCTTGCGGTTGATCACGCATAACACAAAAGCGAGCAATGTTTGTCCGACGATTCAATTAATGAAGCAGTACGTACTCGTGACCCGCGTAAAAACTTTTGTTACGTGATTTTAAGCAATAAAGACATTTCGTTCTTTTTATTCTTTTCGTAGTTGGATGCGATTGAGCTTCCAAGTGGATCCTAAAGGGAAGGTACCGGTAAAAGTGATATCGAAGACCTTCGCGTCCGGTAAAACAGAAAAGCTTGTTTATCAAGGATTAGCCGACTTAAGTTTGCCCAATGGAAAGGTAAACCCTTTAAGAATTAATCTCTTTTAGTATTACACATCGTTGATACCTGATATATTCTTTTTTATGTTAAATATTACAGAACGATAAAATTGAACCAGAGGCGTTCACTTTCGAAAAATTTTATAGTTTATACTTCAAGATCTGCCCTAGGAACGATATCGAAGAACTTTTCCAATCGATGTAAGCACACAAATGTTTCCTAAAAGAGTTCGCCTACTTTTCTATTACTTTTATTTTGTTCAGAACGAAAGGAAAAGCCGATTCCATAACACTCGAGCAATTAATAACCTTCATGAACGAGAAACAAAGAGATCCGAGATTGAACGAAATCTTGTATCCACTTTACGACGAGAAGAGATGTATGGAAATTATAAACGATTACGAGCCGGACTCGAAAATAAAAACCGAAAGTGAGTGTTTTATTTAAATCAAATGAATATTATCATTAAATTATATTAATAAATAAATTAGTACTAGATTCTAGCGTTGAGTTAAATGAGTTAAATGAATACATTATGTTAGTATTATAATATTTACTATAATAAATAATAATACGTATTGATGATTAGATAACTAATAAAATATTAACATAATTTATTTATCTCGTAGAAAAATTAACGAAGGATGGTTTCATTCGTTATTTGATGTCCGACGAGAACGCACCCGTGTTTCTCGATAAATTAGAAGAATGGATGGACATGGATCAACCTCTTGCTCATTATTACATCAATTCGAGTCATAACACTTACCTCAGTGGACGTCAAATCGGTGGTAAAAGTACCGTCGAAATGTACAGACAGGTGTTACTCGCAGGTTGCAGGTAAACTTCGTTGAAAATCGTGCTAATCGTTTTCTTAAACTCCAAGTAAAGAAAGCGAAAAAAGAAACACGGTTTTGGTATAGATGCGTCGAGCTCGACTGCTGGGACGGCAAAGGCGAGGACGAGGAGCCTATAATAACTCACGGAAAAGCTATGTGTACTGATATTTTATTCAAGGACGTTATCTACGCTCTGAGAGATACGGCTTTCGTCACATCGGATTATCCTATAATCCTGAGTTTCGAGAACCACTGCTGCCTGAAGCAACAATACAAACTGGCTAAATACTGTGACGAGATTTTGGGTGATCTATTGTTGAAAGAGCCCTTGAAGGAATACCCGGTAATAATATTTTCAACGATAAATACAAATACAAACATAAATAAATGTATAACAAAATTTGAAATCTTACATTTTGTATGTTTTTCTTTGTTGCGCATAGCTCGAGCCAGGTTCTCCTCTTCCACCGCCAAGTGCTCTGAAACGCAAGATACTAATTAAAAATAAACGATTGAAACCGGAAGTAGAAAAGGTCGAACTCGAGCTCTTCCGTTCAGGACAATTCGAAGCGAAGGACGAAGTGGTAGAGGATCCTAGCGCTCCGGCGCCTCCACCTCAGGAACCACCAAAGGTAATTAATCGAATCCAATAAAAATGATCGTTATGATTCCTGAGATAATTTATGATCGAAGCTATTGATGTTATCAGGAGGAAGCACCACCTGCAGAGGGTGCGCCTCCGGGTGAAGGAGGTGCCGAAGGCGAAGCACCACCGATTCAGTACACTGGCAGTACAATGGCTTGTCATCCTTGGCTGTCGTCGATGATCAATTATGCTCAACCGGTGAAGTTCCAAAGTTTCGAAACAGCCGAAAGTACGTGCTGCACTTTGAAAGTATATTTCTACAAATTTTAATGGCATTCTTATTAAATCACTCTCTTTTATTGTCGATCGTCACAGAAAAAAATATACATCATAATATGTCGTCGTTTTCCGAGACCGCAGCCTTGAATTATCTAAAAACACACTCCGTGGAGTTCGTTAATTATAATAAACGCCAGATGAGTCGAATATATCCTAAGGGAACCAGAGCAGATTCTTCGAATTACATGCCGCAGGTGCCTGATAGCAGCCGTAACAATTTGTACACCTTTTTAGGTCCTCCTGATAATAAAGGATACTTTTTTAGGTATTCTGGAACGCTGGCTGTCAGATGGTGGCATTAAACTTTCAAACCCCTGACTTACCGATGCAACTGAATCAGGGAAAATTCGAGTACAATGGAACGACTGGATACTTGCTAAAGCCTGATTTCATGAGAAGACCCGATCGTAGTTTCGATCCTTTCTCCGAAGACGTGGACGGTGTTATCACTGCTCAATGTTCCGTCCAGGTAATTTTATTTAGAACGTTTTTTTTAGAACGTAGAATATTTTAAAACGTATTAGGAAAAAATGCAGATAATAGTTAGATCCTTTTATTAATCAACTTTGATCGTTACAATAAAGGTCATAGCAGGACAGTTCTTGTCGGACAAAAAAGTAGGGACCTACGTCGAAGTGGACATGTACGGTCTACCAGCCGACACGATAAAGAAAGAATTCAGGACCCGGATGGTGCCCGGAAACGGTCTGAACCCTGTCTACAACGAAGAACCGTTCCTATTTCGAAAAGTCGTATTACCAGACTTGGCTGTCCTCAGATTCGGTAAATTCATCCTTATACCTTACGAATAATACCAAACACAATGGATATTAAACATAGTTCGTTCTTTAACACGCTCAGGAGTATACGAAGAAAGCGGGAAGTTATTGGGTCAAAGAATTTTACCTTTGGACGGTCTTCAAGCCGGATACAGGCATATATCTTTAAAAACGGAAGCGAACTTTCCAATGGCACTGCCGATGTTGTTCTGTAACATTGAATTGAAGATTTATGTGCCGGATGGATTCGAAGGTAACCTCGCTCGAAATAAAATCTTATCTGTCTAGAGAGAAAGAGAGAGAGAGAGAGAGAGAGAGAGAGAAAGATAGAGATGAAGCGAGACGAGAGGAAACGTACGTTACAAATGTATTTTGGCTTTTAGATTTCATGGCCATGTTGTCCGATCCGGGTGCATTCAGCAAAGGTGCCGAGAAACAAGCTGAAACGATGAAAGGATTGGGTATTGAACAAACCGATGCTAAAGCGGAAGCGAAAAAGAAGAAGGAAGAGGAAGCTAAAAAAGGTGATGATTGAGATAATCTAGTAGAACACACTTCACGATAAATTAAATGACTACTGACGTTTCTAGAGGAATGGAAGCCGGAGCCCATCACGGTGGATACTCTGAGGAAAGAGAAATCATTCAAGATGGGAAAGAAACAGCTGAAAGAGTTGGATACGATGAGGAAGAAGCATCAGAAGGAAAGACAAACGATGCAAAAGAATCATTGCACGGCTATCGACAAATTGGTAAAGGGCAAGGAGTAAGTGTCGGTTATTGTTGTATTAAACAAAAGTACCGAGAACGAGAGACAGCACTTTTGATCCTTTCTTTGTTATTAATTATTTTATTAGTAAAAACGCGCTGGTTCAAGACGCAAACGTGAAGAAGGTTATCAGCGAGCAAACGGCACAGTGGTCGGCTATGGTTGAGAAGCACAGAAAAGAGGAATGGGAATTGCTGAAGAACCAAACGGAAGCAGCTCGAGAGGAATTCAAGAAGCTGATCGAAGTGGTACAGGCAGCGCAAGTGAAACAATTACAAGCTAAACACGACAAGTAATCAAAGCTCATAGCCAAGACTAGCCGTCCACTGACGATCGCTTGTCACGCGACAATCTTGTCACCACTGTCGAGTCTATAGCTTTTAATATAAATCCTCGCACGATGCGACGTGACAGCAATGTGACTTTTTGTTTTCATCCGCAGCGACAGAGCGGTGACAATTAGGTGACAAAAAGTCGCCGGTGCGCTCCTAGCTTAATTGTTAGAATAATAAAGAAATGTAACAAATTTATGTACGATCGTAGGGATATCAAAGATATGAACGCGAACCAAGCTAAGATATCGGTAGAGACAGCCAAAGAAGTGATGAACGACAAGGCTCTAAAGACGAAAGGTGACAAAGATCGTAGACTGAGGGAGAAGAAGGAACAAAATACGAAGAAATTTATGCAGGAGAGGAAAACCGTACAAATCAAGCAGGGTCGCGAGAAGGAGAAGCTAAAGGTCACTCACGAGAAACAAGTTGCGAGTTTGGATAAAGATATCGACGATGTAAGTTGCGACCTACAGTTTATTTCGAAAAATACATTTCTCACGGATTGCTTGGAACAAAACTCGGGGGTCCGCTACTCGCTCGTAGTTCTAAAAATATATTATAATAAAATATATATATATATATATACACATATATACATATATGTGTGTGTGTGTGTGTATATGCGAGCTAACACTTTATACGAACACAGTATCTCAACTAAGCAAGTGTATTTTTGTTTCAGGCGATCGAAATATACAAGAACGAGGCAATCCAGTACGATCTCTCATCTAAAACTGAATTTTACGTATAATTCATTTCAAATGTAATTCTCGAATTCGTTTCGATACCGTACTTATTTATTATACACGCTTTATATTCATTTTATCACTTTTGATACTCTTTTACACAGAAAACAACACATTTTCGATAATTTGTGATCAGTATCTCCTCCCACGAATATCAACGGGAATTGTCCTTTCGACAAGTGACGCGTACACGTAGGTAAAATAATGTTTTTGTAAATCGTTCACACTTCGTTCCTATTGATGTCCCTAGAGATTAGTTCGGCGCGCGAGTGAAAAAAATGTGTTGTGTCTCGTTGTTCGGAGTACGTGTACTTATTCGACGTGTTTACAAAAACAAACGTCTATTTGTTGCTCGAGTTACACTTAAATATATACATACTTTCATTTTGGATATTAATTGTACAATTTGTTGAAATAAATAAATATTTATATATATATATGTTAAAAATAGCTAGTTCTGAAAGACTTTGGCTTTAAAATATCATCTCTATTATACAACAGCGTTATAATTAGTATTTGGTACGAGAACAATAAAGATTAGTAAAAACCATCGCTAAAATCTAATTTGTACTCGGAATTTCATCTCGACATCACGAATATGTGCGCTTTCCTCGTTCATTTGTCTTATCTTCGAAACGTCAAGCGTGCCGTTCATACTTGGCAACGTTATTTCTGAAAATTACTCTAGGGAAGAAAAATAAGTAGATATTAATCTGTTAAACGAATGAACACAAACGCTCGAAAACCTTTGGCAGATACTTTGGGAATCCTTTCTAAAGAGCTTTCTCCTTTCGCCCGTGTATAAAGTTTTGAATGAATGGCATATTGTAAACCCTCAAGGAAGCTATGGATCCGGCGCAAGCTCCTATCCAATAAACGATCACGTGTTCCATGAACGAGGTTCCCAAACACCCATATTTCAAGGAAGTTGCCAAGGCTGGATTGAAGTAGCCACCGGAGTAATCGAAAGCTGTAAATTTCAAAATGATTTACGTACGACTTAAAAAAAAATGTATAATATTTCATTTGTTAAATAATCGGGAACGTATGTTCGGACCTGCTACAACTAGAGAAGTTCCTACAAAAGAATCGATGATGGTAGCGAATCTTGAATTCAGGTCGCTCAACGCACGGGACACCACTCTGCATATGCACGTTGCTACGCATTCTATGAACGCGCCGAATATAACAGGCACCTGAAACACACGAGCAGAATAATTAGAAGAATAGCATAGGATGATCCTACTTTCTACTATATCCGCTCGGGTATGCTCTACCCGGTGAACTCGATTTACAAAATAACACGAAAAGCTTTAACACTAAACCTACCGGAGCTGTAAAATGACCGCTTTTGAGCGCGAAAAAATCAATGTTTTTTAATTATTACATGATAATTATTTTGTGTTTTATTGCCTATGCTAAATTCTCTATTATTTATAATCAACTGGAAAAGAATATAACGTTTATTTGAAAAGCGGTCATTTGACCGCCATCGGTAGAAATAGGTATATATAAAATGTCGGTAGGTTTAGTGTTAAATGCTATCGAAACATAGCACATTTATAATTCTATCAATGTATAATAATATAATCGATAAATTAATGCTCGTTGTTTATAAAACGATAAGATTCTTTTCCCCTCCCATTTCGATCGATCACACGTTGTCACCTGCAAATCCGTACTGCAATCCTCGAAAGCCTTGTTCTTATGCGTGGATACAATTTCCAGCGCCCACAATAATTGAATGTATCTAAATACGGCGAGACCGCCGATAAGTTCCGCCCATATCATAAGAAAGGCAACGCGTAACGATTTCTTTCCTTCGACGGCTTCCTCGAGATGTGTATAAGGACAGGCACTGGCATCGCCCCAATTTAAGCTCCACCAAAGCGTTAATACGAATAAATATATCGCGTACATGGATACTCCCCAGTTTTCTGCAACTATAATAAGTATTTCGTTTTCGATTGCGTTTTCTTTCCTCGTTCGGTTAATCGATGCTAAATCGATGAATTATTAAATTTGATCATTCATTTGAATTCTTATCGATCGAAGTGCTTACTTATGATAAGTTCGAAGCAGGCGCCGCAAAGTTCTGCCGTTGCGATTCCCTCCAAAAACAAGGATTGTACGAAGGGCTCCTTTATGTAATACGTGACGTATCTTCTTATCCAGTACGCGATCAAGCTGGTCAATATAATATAACAGGTGGATACGGCCAGAGCGATGATACTCGCAGCCATGATTTCGAATTATTTAAAAAGAAAAAGAACAAACGGAGAGAAAAGATCTAAAAATATGATATACTTGGTAAAGACTCTCGATCTTGATCTTCGCTTATAAGAATAGTACTATATGCGTGTGAAAATGAAGTTGTAATAATTATAAATGCAAAAATGTTAATAAACTGTTTACGTACTTCTTGGATGAAGAACGCATAAACGCAAGAACGCGCGATATTATCGCGCGCGCGCGCGCGCGCGATCCTCTTCGTCCTTCGGTGCGTCGCACGACTATGAAAAGTATTTTACGGTGACGAGAATCAGATGTATCGCATTGGAAATCGATTTCACGCTACGACGCATCGCTTTCGGGAAAGAGTAGTCAATATGTGTGAATCGTAGGAGCGCTTCTTCCTCGCAGGAGCGTCTAATTTTAATTGTTAATTTTCCAAGTCTTCTAGAGCACCACGATTACTGGCGTTATTGAATACATACAACATACAACGTAGAAGGAATTACCGCCGCATTATGCAATGTATGCCGCCTAGCTTTAAACTACGGTTTCGAGTTCCCGTATCCGTTTTCAAGATGAGCAGCATACAATGGTAACTCGCACGATTCTCACAATAAGGCACTGACACCACCAGTCAGCATCGTTGTCGATCCACAACTCAATTTACCGCCACTAACCCTTCGCCTCTTATCTCAATAATCATTCGGCGTAAACCACACGGACGCTAAGATTTCGCTTGAACGGGCTATTTAAAGCTAGCAAGTGGTGCATATATATATATATCTATGTACACATACGACGTGACTTTAAATAGCTGCTAGACCCCCGAATTACTTGATCATAGGACAGTTGAACGCGTTGACGTCTATTTCAGCTGGTTCGTGTACTTGAAAATATGTAGGCATGCATTTCCCTCGGTCTATACTTCTCCCCAAGTATCGTCCTCGAAGTATCTTCACTCTCGCTCTCGGTAGCTAATCGTCTATACCAGGGGTCGGCAACGCGGTGCACGCGAAGCAATTTTAAAGTGTCCGCCGGTCAAATATCTACATTCTAAATTATACCTAAATTATACCTAAATTATACCTTCTTCATTTTTAAACCCCTCCCTCCTTTTCATCTTACGGTGCCCGCTGAAACTCTTGTATTTCTGAAATATACCCTCCTAGTAAAAAAGGTTGCCGACCCCTGCTCTATACGGTATGAACGAAGATGAGACGCGCTGCTCAGCAAAATCTTATACTATGCTGGTCTACCGAAGAGAACGAAACGGAAGTTATCAGTTTGTTAAAGCATGTAATAAGTATACCCAACAAGCGCAATAATTATATTCAATGGACCTTTCCACTTAGGATTGGACTTTATGTTTTTATTCATCTTACGAATAATTAACTACATACTTTGTTACATAGGTAAATGATTCCATGTGTGTTTATGAATGTGGACTAAAATATTTTTATCGTTATAAAAAAGAAAGTAACGTTTATTTACAAGAATCAAAAAACTCTCCTTTATGCTTTTTAGCGGCCAATGTGTCGTCTTGCGAGTCTGTTCTTTGCGCTAACCTGGAAATCCGTTTGGATTTTAAATAGGATATAACCTCATTCGGTGATCTGAAAGAATAGTAACGTTTCGTATCGGGCACAGGTTTGCTTACATAAATGACTATCGTTAGGCATTTGTTAGGCGTTAAATATAATTTACTTGCGACAAATACCTCGCTTGAGTTTTCGTATCAGTCAACATCTCCGTCGAACTGCTTTCAGTCGAACTAGAACTTGTACGCGATGAGAAAGGAATGATCTGATAGGTAGTCCTGTTTACCACCTCGTTAGGTGATTCTGTATTTTCTACTTGAGCTGGCGAACTGTTAACCGTGCGATTTTCGGTCTCCGCCGTAGGCTTTTTTTTCATTTCTAATTCCGACTTCACCGGCTTTATTTCAACGTGATTTTCAGATTTTGGTTTTAACTTGCCGTCTTGCGTCGGGAAATTTACTACTGGCAAAGTGATATTTCTGTCGCCTTTCGTAGCGTTCATTAATTTAATTAATAACTTTGATATCTCCTCGCGCTTTCTCGTAACAACTATTTCCTCGAACCAATTTTTCAAGGTTTTTATCGGTAACGTATAATCTTTAATCGGATCCTGCATTAAAAATTTACATTGCGTTATGATAAATTAATTAGAGGAACGAAATAATTAATTACGTATGCGTAGAATCATTGACTTACCTTAAAGAAGCTCTCCACATATTGTAATACATATAGGCCGCAATCAGTGAAATTTGATTGTTGAGGAACTTTTGGAGATGCTCCCTTAATAGTATCTTTTGAAAATGTCTTTTCAATTCCCATTTTAGCGACATGTTCGCAACTTAAATAATCTCTTAATGTAGCAACAACTCGACATCGACTAGCACCCGCAAGAGAATCGAATATCAATATGCAGGGTCTAAAAAAGAAAAATCTTTGTATTATTCTTTGCATCGTGATTGCGTTTTCGATTATCTATATACTTACACTTTCACGGTGTCTTTTTGTGGTACAGCTTGGTCCGTTTCTTGATTTTTATCATTTTCTTGTCCTTCAGGTTCTTCCTGTAGTATAGAAAACAAAACAAAAAAACAAAAACAAATTAGTAAAATACATTCTTGTCTACGTACATTATCTGGTCTATCTAAAATACTACATACCTCGTCATCACTATCCATTTCCATTTCTTCATCGTCCCCCTCCGCTTCGTCTCTTTCCGAGCCATCGTCTCCTTGATCTATCGTTATGGTTGTTGTTACCGGAGTAATTGTAGTACTTCCAATTGTAACAGCTTGAAGCTTCAGATCTTTTAATCTTTTACTTTTCTGCACCGTTTTGTGTACATCATCTTCCTTTGTATTTTTAGAATTTACAGAAACTTTTCCCACCAATCCAGGAAAGCAAATAATTGCCAAAAACCAATGAGCACTATAAATAAACGTTATATGTTTATTCGTATTAATATTAACGCAAAATAAAAACGTTTAATGTACTTACTGTTCGTTGATTGGAATCACAACAAAGTCTTTTTCGAATATATTAACATTTTTAGTCCATTTTTGCACCCTGGCATGTCTTTTAGCAGCTGCAGAAAGAGGTACTGCACTTTCGCCAGCTTGAGCATGAGGACTTGTTAAACGTTTATAAAAGTATGAGCTAAATACATGCGTTCTATGTTGATCCGATTCCGATAAAACTTCCAATGTTAAATATTTTAAGTAGAAGTCGATAATCACATCGTTTAAAAATTGATCCTCTCCAAGACACGAATAATCTTCAGTGTTTATAGCTATCCCACCTTTTGCAGGTGGTGGTGGATATACAGTTATCCTGTAAATTAAAGAAAATTAGAAATACATTGATTTGGGGTGAAAGCTATTTGTACGTGATCGTGCATTTAATAAATTGTTACTAAATCAATTATTGAAATAAAAGATTTTCTTACGTTTGTATTCCGCCGTTTACACTAGACGCGTTTAAAACTGTTGCTTGACTTTGCCTTCTAGCGATACCTTGAACCTGAGATTTCTATCAGAAAAGATATAAAATAAATATTAAGTAAAGGAATGAATTTCGTGTATAATATATTTTTGTTTGTTATAATAAACAATATCACATACATCTTTCGGCGACGCTCGCACTAAAATATCATTTGCTTCTTTTGGATTCAATTCCTCCAGCAAGCCTTTTGGCATAAATACATTTTTTAAAACAGCCTTTGACTCCTCTGTTAACTTTTCTGGCAGTAAAGTTATCCGTTTATGGGTATGGTCTATACAACGTCAAAAAAGTATTTAATAATTCAGAGATATTCATAAGCACGTATGTGAACATTGATATGTAATGGATTTTTGTTACTCACCTTTACCAGCAGGATCGTAATATGGCCCCTTGGGATCTTGCATTCCTAATAACTCACGAATCATAGCTCCTGTATTTGTAGATGTATAGAAGAAAAGAACTGGCATACATTTTCCAAAATGGATTAGTACCTTTACTATATCTTGAATTTTAACATCCAACGTCACAAAGTTTTTCTCTGTAAAGTATAATAATATAAATACATAATATTGTAAAACTATGATAGTAATTGTGCAATGAAATGTATACATAGAAAGTATATTTACCATCCTCTAATAAAGGTACTCCAAATCTTACTCCACTCTGAGATATTATTACCTTCTCTCGTGGAACATATTTATATGACCCTATTCTGACTGTCCGACACAAAAGTGCTGTGTGTACATTTTGAGTAGAACTATCTGTAAAATTTTGATCTTCACATTTTGTACTTCCGCCTATAATCCAATTATGTTAACGTAGAATATCTTAATAAATCTTAAATATCCATTCTAATCACAGAAGTAAAAAATACTATTACCTTCGGTACCTTCTTCACTGTCTGGTGAGTAATCAATATTTGTGCTAGAAACAGAGTTGTTTGTAATCACTGGTTCTTTTTCGAGAATTGTCTCCATTTCTTCGCTAAAATTATTACTTGCGTTACTCGTAACTGCGCTATTGTTAATACCATCTACTTTTCTAGTCTTCCCTTCTTCGTCCTCATCGGATGATATAGTCAAACATTCTAAGGAAAAATAATAGTTAGTGTCCGTCGCTAATGACCAAATAAACTTTGTGTTATGTTGCAACATAAAACTTGTAATTTAAAAAAAAATAGTTTATA
>JAIFRP010000119.1:352990-369269 GCA_032403825.1 Odynerus spinipes
AATAACATTGTATTTTTATTATTTACTATTTTAATAGTATAAAATATTTTAAATACCTGGTTCTTTGTTAACAAGTTTTGCTCTTGATGCAAAACCTCTCCCTCTTCCTCTACCACGTTTATAAGCAGATCCATCACGTTCTAATTTTTCCAACTTCGCAGAAGAATTTCGTTCATTGTTTTTCTTATAAAATGTCTGTAAAAATATAACATCATGATACATTTAAAATTAGCAAAGAAAAGTTTGCATAAAAAATTAAGAAAAAATTGAAATGTAAAGTATTAAAATGATTATAGAAGAAATCTGCTACTGATATCACCTGAAATTTTAATGTATATAAGATTTTTGGGATTAAAAATGTATTAATTAATTGAGTATCTTAATAATTATGCTGTAATAAGAGAACTGCAAATTCTTCATTCAGAAATACTATATAAACCTATGCAACCTAAGTCATCTGAACTTATTAGGCATTCATCTGTCAATTGTTAGATTTTAAAACATATTTTAATATTAAATACAATGCACTATACTGGTCTCCAAGCATTCCAGTCATGATCCTTACATTGACAGACAGCACGTTCTCCTTCTTTTCTTGTATACCCATATTCATAGGTATTGTCTTCACATCCTCTGGTAATTTTTTCAAACACCGTTGACATCGGTTGAAGTCTAACGAGCTAATGCCACAGTTTGGGCAGAGTGCAAGCTTTCCCTCGATGTATATAGCCTCCTAATTCCATACAAAATGTGTTGTAGCTTGTGCCGTAACTTACATAATAATATTGGATGTCGCAATAACATTACTAATAACATTACTTTATGTATACTATAACATTATTATATATCCCAAATATTAACAATATAGGGAAACACACAATACTGATATTATTACTAACTGCGTGATAAAATTTCTATATACATTGATTATCCTTAAAATTAATGACCCAACCTTGGAATATAGGAAACATTATAATAGTATTAATCTGTGATGAATATTTCATGAATGAAGTATTTTATTCTATAACAAATTATTACCTGAAAAATTATTATTAACACTTACCACACAATAATTTATTATCCATTAGAATATTAAATATTAATAATATTATGAAATATGATAGAGCACTCTATTGTTTCATTTCCCAAAATCTTTATACAAAATCTCAAAGAAAGTTATATAAAATTATATCTCATACATATAATATATTACAAAGAAACGATATAAAGAAAAATAGATACAAAATAGAAAATGCATTAATCATTTATATTCCAAGTGTGATATTTTCGTTATCATATATTTAGAACCTTTTACCACAACTATAATTAATAACTTCATTAAGGAACACATCTCAGAAAAAATTTATAGAATTTTTATCTTAATTATCAAAAAATAATAAATTAATTTAATATTTACTAAAAGTTTTCATACAAAAGACATGAATCTGCTTACCTCATTTTGACATATAGGATTGCTATTTTCATCGGGTGAACTAAAACAGATTCATTTTTCATAAGAATGTTTACTTCGTAACTCACGCAAAATTAAATAATCATTCTTACCTAATAGAACGAGAAGTATTACGAGATCCCATGGTTGCACTATCTTGTGAAGTATTATTATCATGTTCATGGATCTCATTTAATATAGCACCTGTACCTGGCCCTGCTTCCACAATATAATTTATACCCAGAGTTGGATCCGAGACTAAAGATACAGCAGTCTCACCGCTAAATGTAATGTTTGCCTAATAATGTTAATTTCTTATAAGAAATCCTATACATGGAAATATAAAATTCATGATTATTTAATTACTTTGTAATAAAAACAATACCTGCTCTAGAAGATCTTGCACAGTACAGTCTTCATTCGGTATATCAAATGTGATTAATCTCTGTTCGCCATTAGATAACATGACCAACATTTTTGCAGTATTGCCTTGTATTTGACGCTGTACTATGGTGTTTGAAGGATTATCAATAACTTTTTGTAGATATGCAATACTTTCGCTTGCACTGTTTTCCGAGTCCACTTGAGACGGAGAAGACTGCTGTTTTGAGAAACCTCGTTCTTGGAACATACAATCAGAATCATCTGTACTAGATTGCATATTATGTGAAGGTGGTGAAAGTGGAGATTGTAACTGATGCATTTGTTTCTGAGTTTCTAAAGTTCCACCTGGTGATTGTTTTTGTAATTGTTGCAATTGTGTTGCAATATTTTGTAATTGCTTTTGTTGATGTTGTAAAGAATTACTTGTGGCATTCTGTACAGATTTTTGAGGTACTCCAGACACTTGGTTTTTTCTCAAATTTTGTTGCACCCGCTCGTCACTTTGCAGTTGTTTCTGACTTTGCATTTGTTGCAATTTGGCTTGTTTTATCCTTTCACTTAGATGTTCCATTTCTGGATGCTGTAGTATTAATGGATTTTTAGACATCTGTGTAGGAACTGTAGGTCGTGTTTGAGATACTTGTACAAAAGGAGCACGAACTTGTCGTATTAAGGTTGTAGTCGCATTCTGTCCAAGTGCATTAACTGCTTTGTTATGGAATGATGGAGTAGTTACTTTATTATTTGATACATAAGAATTTTGTGTTCTATTTACCACAGGGTCTGTTACGTTTAAACTGTCAGAAGGAACAGAAGGGGACCCTGTTTGTATATTACTTGTCGATATTCGATTTTTATTCTGATATAGTTTAACTGGTTTTCTCTCTGGAGGTTCAGGATTATAAACTTGTGATTCGGTATTTCCATGTACAGTTAACTGGAAACACACATGACCATCAAAATTAGAAATCATAGATACAGTTAATGCAAGCAGGATTACAAAATTACTTACTGGTATTGTAATATTAGTTTGTGGCTGATTCTTATTTAAAATGGCAGTTTGACTTTTTTCTGATATAAGGGTATTTTGCTTTGAAACTGCATCTATATTAATACTATTTTCTTGCATCTTTACCCATTGTATCTGCTGACTATCATTACTACATTCCACTAGTGGCTTAGTAACTATAAATTTATTTTACCACGTTTAATTTTTAATGTAATAATAAAGATTGAAAACTTTTTAATATGAAATAGAAACAAACAAACTTAACTTATTGAAATTAAATAAATACTTATAATAATAGTATTCACCTCTATTATCCACAACACCTACGATATTATCTGCTGTTGTATGTACTTTAACTGTATTAGGCTTCAATATACTTTCTGACGAAGCTGTCTCGTTTGTTTTGATTATAAATACGTTTTGCCTAAAAAATTAATAAGTTATATTAAGTAATTATTTGATATGAATCTGCAAGAAATTAGATAAAGAAGTAAGTCTTGTATACTATGGAACCAATATGTTTATCTTATGTGTCATCTTAAACATTAACAGTACTTAACAGAAAAATGAGATATAAGTGTAACGTGAAGAAGAGGATATACCTGTTTTTCTTTCTTGCTTTAGTATACTGTGATACACTAACTAATATGTTGACTTAAGTATACTATAGGGAAAACTGAAGAAATATAAGATTGACACGCTAAGATAAAGAACATATCAAAATAGAAAGATATTTTCATTTCATATAGATTCTAGTTACATACTATTTTCTAACATCAACAGTTTTATATGACTTCAATTCGAAAAATCATACATTTCAGGTCTTCGAAATAGTACTGATCTGTATTTATTAGAATTACTAATTAAACTAAAAATGTTATTTAGTAATTAATTAGTAGAAGAAAATGTTACAACTAAAAAGACATAGTAATATATTCTTTGAGGCACACGCATACAAATATTGTTATAACTATACCAATAGACCAACTGGACCATAACAGATATTTAATACGAAATACTGAATATAAATATCATAATAAAATTCTAATTTTGTAACAGTACATTTCTTCTCCTAAATACAATCAATTAATTATTAACATCAATATCGAATAATTTCAAATAAGTCTCATATCATAAATATGAAACTATACATTTGTAAATAGTATATAAATAAACTTTAGAAAAGTTTCTGATAAAACTTGTGTTCTATGTGATATAAAGTTAAGAATTTTTCCTCCAACTTTTTAAATGAGCATAATATTAATATATTTCTAAATAGCATGTTCATTATAGAAACCATATATTTTTTACTACCATGCTAATAAATTGAAATTATTAAATTTTCATGGGTATGTCATTGACTAAACCCTTTATCACTTTTTTTTTAATAAATCAATATGAATAAAATCAGTTAAAATGTTTCACTATTTAAATCCATACCCATCTTACAAAGCATTCGGATCAATGAAAAGAAAATCATTTTACTACATGAATACTTGAAATGCATGCGCATAAGTTACCCTTGTTCCAATTGCGTTGTGGAGATTTGACTCCCTAAGTTAATAGTTTGCTGGCAAAATATTGTTTGCTCACTGTTTTGTGGGGCAGCAGTATAAGCCAAAAATTGTTGTGAACCATTACCACCATTATTTATATCTTCAACTAATTGAATATGTTGCCCTTCTGCAGAGCAAATTCTCTGTACTTCTTCGAGTGTTAATGTACCACTGGCATTGGTCACAAAATTATAATATTGTGCCATATTACACAAGATTTTACTGCTCGCAATACAATCTTTTCTCAATCAATGTAGATCTGTATCGGACTGCTGCTACTGTGCCAGAATATACCAGTCCATTAATATCATTTCTGTAGAATGTAGGTTCTAGAATCTGCACAATACAACCTATTAAACATAATTTATAATTACTCTAAATTTCTGATACAATATATTTATACTATAGAGAATGTACATATTTTAAAAGTAGTATTTCATGTTAATGTTCAAGTAAATGTTGAGAAATGAAATAAAATAAAAATAAATAAAGAATCTTATTGAAGATAGACAATTATTGATAATTTGTTACTGGATAAGTTACAAGGTAAAGAAACTAACTATCTCTTTTCATATATATCCCAAAAAGATCATTTCACAATTCAATATTATTTGACTTTTTATTTTTTATATAATAATTGCATGATAGGCATAACTTAGCACAGAAGCATACAAAAGAATATTTGTAATATCAAGCAGCAAAAGATTATGTATGAATTTAATATTATTTCAAGTAACTTTAAGTTATCATCGTTTATCATTTGGTAAGAATACTAATAATAATATATATTGTATATGATGCTAAATTAAAATATATTTTGAAACCACAAGTAGACATAATAACTTGATATATATACATGTAGTGTATACCTGATACGTGTTACAGTAATATTTATTAATATTTTAGCAATACTAATCCAGTTAGTAATACAAAATTAAAACTAAAAAGTACGGATCATGTATCTATTGTATACATAAAGCATGTGTATTATATTTAAGTAACATATAGAATGTTAAATAATGTATTCTAATATATTTGTATACATATAAAATTATGCATGGTTAAGTGATAATAAAATCTAATTTTCTATTAAAATGTTTGTACAACATGTGCTTCAAAGATTACCATGAATAAATTTGGTTCTGTGTGAGTTAGAAAATAGTTATGTAGTGATCCTTTCAATATTATAAAATAAGTTTTTATTACAATATACTGTATTGGGAAACCAGAGTAGTTCATAAAGTTAGTCATTTATGAAAATAAATACACAGACAATAAATTATCTATTATGCTAGAATAATGTAATAAGAACTACGCTGATTTCCTGTGTTTAGCTGAGGTATTAAATTCATATTATACTTTAATACTTTGAATAAAATATTGCTGCTCATTGAACATAAATTAAATCATCAATAATCTATCTAAATTTACATATAAAATTAAAAATTTAAATAATTATATAATCCTAAAATTACGATGAGGATAAACATTTTTTTTATTCATTTCTCATACATAACATCAAGATAAGAAAATATTGAACATTACAGACAAACTTTCGTAAAACTAACCAATTTATAAGAGTTCACAGATTTGTATAGTAAAGTAATTAAGAAGAATAATGAACTTTGGAAAAAGTATACTATTCGACTAATTTGGATAAACAGATTAGAAAAAGGCATTGAAATCGGCCAATATCATTTCGAATAGTTACGAGTTAGTTCAACATGCGAACTATCTCTGTCTATTTAAAATAATGAACGTTATAGGAAGTGTATTTTCAGAGTCATAACCTAAAAGTCAAAGGACAATACAATCGATCTTCAGCAACTTGTGCACATAACATGCGTAGGGTACCGAACAGAGTTCGATCCTTTATAGTGTAGAGTTGAAGACAAATAATAAATTCGGAACTAAATGCAATTCTGAATGAAACAGTTTGAATCTAATGTATATGATCACGATCTAAGAAGAAAAGAACGGCCGATCCTTTTCATAACCTTGCTACGATAATGCAACGTTATACGCGATAATAAGACTATAAAACAATGATTGAAAATATGGACATTATATTACTCCATAAAGCGGCATTATTGACAGTAGCTAAGAAGAAGTCGCATGGGTTTGAGAAATCGGTACACGAACGATCGCCAATGCACACGAATTAAAATATTTATTTATAAACGGTTAACAGTAATACTCACGAATGCCTGTATACGACGAATAAAGTACACTATCTTTATTATGCTACTAACAATTAATATTTAATTTGTTTCAAAGTTTTCTCGTTATATTCCATGTAAGTAAATAACAACTGCACCTCGCCATTTTACGTGCCCGTTTGCGTGAACGAATTGCAAAGCAACAGACAGGCCGCAAGAGATTACGCCACTGCGTCACAAACTTGCTAGTTTCCGGCTTGGGTATTCCTGAACAGGGCTATAACGGAAAATGCGCGAAATTTAAAATTTTATGGGATATCTTGCCAGTATAGTAAAATTATTCTCTATATTTGATTGGTTAAGAAATGAAACTATGTAAGTTTGCCATTACGCCTATTTAAATGATCATAAATCTCTAGAATTATAAATAAGTATAACGACGCTATAAAGAAATAATGAGCTGATTATTATATCATAATACGCCAGAAATGAATAGAAGGATATTAATTATTTACGGATTTAATACTAGCGATGATTAAAATACTTTATACTTTCTGCGAACATAAAAAATACTGACATTTTTAACAACATTAACAGATAATCTTTAAATTAATATATGGTGACTCATTACATTGAATATCCAAAGTGTTATTTTAAGATATTGGTAACACTGCATAAAGCGGTATAAAACGAGCGTCTAATCGACCAATCGAAATAAATATCGAAAGATTTAAAGATTTAAAGAGATTTAAATGCCAGTGGTCCAGTGGTAATGCACGTACTAGTCGGAGTTACGTGTAGGTATCAACCCTTCAAAAAAGGTCCTGCCGAAAGATGAAATCACAGAAGAATCGCGATTTAGATTTAGCATTAAATTTACACGAAGAACTTAATGTTTTAGGTGTAACAGAAAATGCAATCATTCCGAAAAACGTAAACATCTCATATTTTTTTGTTATTAACCTTATACACGATCAATGTTCTTACACTCCTTATAATTCTCCTAATAAATCTCGAAACTTGTTCACAGAAAAATGAAGAGAAATACAAGCCAAGAACATTAATTGATCAAACGTTAGAATTAATTGATCCAACTCCTAATATTTATACATTATTTGTTCAATTTAATGCTCGTTTCTTTTGGAATGTTTTGTTGCCTGTTGAGGTCAAGTGGAGCAACAGGATGACAAGGTATAGAATTCTTTCTGTTATGCTCCTGTAAATATAATCTAAATAGAAACATTATTTATTATAGCTGTGCAGGAATATGTTATTATCATCCTCGAAATAAACAATGCGTGATTTCACTTAGCATTCCACTGCTTAAACTCAGACCACGGAAAGATCTTGTCGAGACTTTGCTGGTAATATTCATTTTAATAACTAAATTAAGTCTAAAAAATTATTTATGTAAAAATATTACAAAGTAAAGCATATTGTTATTATTTTAGCATGAAATGATCCATGGTTATTTATTTATAACCAACAATAATCGCGACAGAGATGGACATGGTCCAGAATTTTGCAAACACATGAATAGAATAAACAAAGAAGCGGGAACAAACATAACGGTATTCAAAATTAATTTAATTATTTATTTTTACAATAAAAGATTCTGTGGATTATACCAACAATAATATCATACGCATTTTTAGATATATCATAGTTTTCACGACGAAGTAAGATTATATAAACAACATTGGTGGAGGTGCGATGGCCCTTGTCAAAAGAAAGCTCCATATTTTGGAACCGTGCGCAGAGCTATGAATCGTGCACCAGGACCATCAGATTTTTGGTGGAAAGAACATCAGCAAAGTTGTGGAGGACAATTTATAAAAATAAAGGAACCTGAAAACTTTAAAAAGCAAAACACAAAAACTAATCAAAAGTCAAAAACTGTGCTAAAAAATAATCCCAATGAAAACAATATCACTAATTGGTTGATGAAAAGCAATAATTCATCTCAAGAATATAAAACCAATGATATGCCTACATCAAAAGTTAGACCTGTATCCAAATTGTCTAACATAGAAAATGAGAAAACCAAAAATGTTTCTAAAAATAATTACACCTACAGTAGTCCTATTAATGTCAAAACAAGTAATACACATTTAGATAAAAATGTAAAGAAACTTGGTAATAATACAAATAATGTTCATGGATGGGGTGTAGGAGGACCAAATAGTTCATCTGCGACTAAAGTAATTAATAATACTCATTCTGGGCAACCCAAGTTTACTTGTTCAGGGCAACTGGGAGGTTCTCAAACTGGTAAAAGTAATTTATTAGACAAATTTGGTGTAAAAACTAATACAGGAAATAGAACTTTAAAATCTCCCCAAGGAAAGATGAACGTGAATCAAAATGATTCTTCAAATAAGAAAGCTACTAAATCTGTAAATTGCCCTATATGCAATATCCCTGTCTGCATTAATATTATCAACGAACACATAGATTCGTGTTTAGATAATAAAGATAAACAAAAATCATATGATATTTTAAAACCTTCGGATAATATTATAGAATCAAAAAATAATGTAACGCACAACAATAGTGGCAGTCCAACAGATACTTTGTCAATTAAATGGAAGGATTGCAAGTCTTCTACTCCAAAACGAAGTAATACAATATACGTATCTTCAAACAAACGATTAAAAACAGAAGATTTAGATAAACCTAAGCTCGCAGACTGCCCAATATGTCATATGAGCTTTAAGATAGAAGATATTCATAATCATTTGGACATATGTCTTTCAGAACAACATACTTCAAGTTCATCACATAACTTTGATAATACAATAATTATTAATAGTTCTACAGATTCTGATTCACCTAATAGTATATTGATTGATAGTCCTGATACTGCAGTAAACACATCTTCTAGTCATAGAAAGAATGATGCCCTACATGAAACTCATAAATGTTTAGTTTGCAATATGATTATTACACCTACAATGTCACTGAATGAACATTTGGAAGAATGTATGGGTACAGTTTTTAACGATGAATCTACATCATTCTCCGAATATGAAGATGATAATTCAGAAGGAACTCATGTACCAGATCAAAAGTACCCTTGTCCTGTGTGCATGGAGTTATTTGCAGAAAATACTATGAATGAGCATTTAGATATGTGCCTTAAAGGGAAATAATTGTAATTTGATAAACATAGTACATTGAATTATTAATTAAAGTGTGAAAAATATTATTTTGCATAATACTGTGATATTACAGAAATTTGTATGGTATTCATAAATAAACATATTTATTTTAGACAGTAGAACTACATGTAAAATCTTACAAATGTTTAATTTCTTAAAAATATGTTATTAATATCAGTATTGCTTATTCTATTGTAGTATTACATTCATTCAATTTTAATTCTAAACATATTTATAATGTCTAACGATATAACACAACCACCTATCTCTTTTGTACTCAATTGTTAACGTACATCATAATATTTACATTAAGACGCTAAAAGGAAATATAAAATTTGTGTTTCTAATTTTTTAACTCTAACGTAATAATATTGTTATATTTATATAATAAAATATTTTGTTTCATATAAATAAAATCATGTTATTATAACTCTTCATAAAAATTAACTGTATTTGGACTATGAACCGTACACATACCACAACTGAATTCAGTTAAATAAGTTGGGAGAAAGAGTAAAACTTGTTGCTGTGTCCAATGCATAAATAAAAGAATGTTAGGAAATAATATATCAACAGATTCATCATGCAACCTTATCCTGTAAAATAATAACTTTTTATTATTAAAATTTTCATGTTTTATGAAGTACTCATAAAGTTAGTTATATTATTATAATGCTTATTGAAAATGAGTACATACTGTTTTGGTCCAGCTCTTTGGAATACGTATTTTTCTAATGGTACGTACGATGTATCATTATATATTCGTCCACCTCTTTGATAGGGAATTATCTTTATTAAACCAGTTTCATCATTAATAAATATATTTGTTATACCACTATTTGTTTTTGAAGCTCTAAGAGCAAATCGTGGATTGTCGTCATAGCATTGGCCAAGTAATAAAATATTTTTATGAGAGTCAAATGCAATTGTGGTATTGTAAATTGATTGTATAATGCTTGGTTCTATAATACATGTGCCTATTGACGGTAATAGAACATTAAGTTTTATTATAATATGTCTGAAAAGAGAGAATATGTGTCACTATTAACAAATAAATATGTAGTTACTTACTAAAAAAGGAACGAAAAAGAACACTGTCCATATATTTATGGATTCGTGTTCGTATTAAGAATTTGTCAACAAGATTAGAATCATATCGTATAGTCATTTTATCTGCATCTAGTTCCAGCTCACCATTATCAGATTCTTTGGGAAAGACTGCACTTACAAAGAACTGCCCAGAATTCTTAGTGTAACTACTATTTCCACCAATTAGATCATATGCAGCTCTTAACTTCCAAACAATGTTTGATAAAGGTTCTGGTAACTGTTAATAATGATTATATGTAGGAGAAACATAATTAATAACATTATGATAAAATCTTAGCATCTTTATGTATATACATTATAAATAATATCGGTAAATGTATTTGCTTACTTACATTTTCATACTTAAGGAAAAACTGGTATTTCCTTAGAGTAGATAATTCCTTTGAAGTTTCATAACAAGCATCGGTGTATGGAATATAATTTCTTATCTCTAATTCTTTCTGACATTGTTTATAAGGCCATTTTTCTTTCTGACTTTCTTCAAGTTGTGTTTTACTAAGTTCTCCAACCAAATTTAATACAACCGATGAACCGCTACATTTACCTTTAGCAGTATGAGATGGTCCCCAGACAAGATTTAAATTTAATTTGGAAGGAGAAGTAGGATTGGTATTTAAGAAATCCCACTCCCAATCCATTTCTCTGTTAACTTCTACACAAAACTACAAAAGACATATTAAAATACGTTTGTTGTATATACATTTGTACGCTGTTTAATTACCTTTGTAATCTTCGTGTCAGGCGTAATTTTAGTTGCTTTGATTTTAAGACTATCTGAAATCCAACTAGTGATTTCATAAAGGATAGCAAAATTCCATTGACACAAAACCCTTTGAGATTGAAGTTCGCGATTCGTCAGAGATAACATATGATTTTTTCCACTTTTCACATACTCTAGTTTTACCTAGCAAATGGTATTTAAGATAATAATTTTGTGTCAATTAATGATAATTTATGAAATGTTATATTTTATACTCACTTGAGTTTTCTCCAATGAATTATATGGTTCTACATAAGCAGCTAATCCACAACTACCTTTTGGCGGTACATATGTAAAATAATCTAAAAGGTGCACAGCTACCAAGATTACCTTCATACCTGGCCAAATTCTAAAGTTGTGCAAAATGAACATGGAACAGTCATAAAAATAGTATAGTAATTAAAATTTAATTTAAATATACACTTACGTATTTTATTTTAAATCTTGCAAATTAAATGCAATATATCTAGTAGTAATATTATAATATTACTAATTATAGTGTTATGTAATATAACTTACCGGTAATTAGCCTGATGTGACAATAGTATATCAGTTACTATTTTCTCTCGGGAGATTGCATTTTCACAATCGAAAATTTTTGTATATATTTGTCCTCCTAATTCAGGGAACGCGAACTCAAATAAATTCATGACCTATTTAAAAATATTTATTGAATTTTATTATTTTTCATTTAAGTACTAAACATTATACTTTGCAGAATGATTTACCTCTAGTTCACTTGTTGGTAATGGTTTTCTAACTGTATACGATATTGGACATTTAGAACAAATTTCTTTTAATTTTGTCTGCGCTTTTGCTCCTCTTATATTTGTAACTGTTCTTACATGAGCTGTAATTCCCATCTTAAAGTGTTCTACAAACATATAATAATTCTTAAAAATGTTTACTGTTCTAAGCAAATATATGTAAAATAATTACACAATATAAATATACCTCCTGGTGTATTATATGCAATAAATGGTCTTTCATCTAATCCAATTGTAATATTAATAGGAAGATAACCATGTATGGATTGTGCTCTCTCTGCCGCATGCCACAAGTCAATCAATGGATTATAATTTTCAACTATTTCACTTCCATGAATGGATGTTCTAAAAATATATATGTAAAACAGAAATTGATATAAAATAAAAAATTAACAAGATAGATCATATATTATATACCTTAATATAACATGATTATTGCGCCCAAATTCTGAATGTGTGAAATTTCCCCTCATTGAAAATAATGATGTTGCAGTCATGGCAAGTCTTACATTTGTTCCCATATCAGTTACTTGCACTGATTCCATGGTTATTGGAACATTGATACGTTGTTGATTAACATGAAACTCCATGTTTTGATACATATGGTATATATTATCAGGTAACAAAGACAAATCTAGAAAATCAAAAACAAATCTCAAAGTTTCAAATTCGTAAAAATAATTAGAAGAGTTAATAAAAAAAAATAATGTACTAACATTTAACTGCTTTTGAGATATTTGTCTTATTTAAATGTAAACATAAAACTGTTTTCTGCTGAACTCGTGCTATGATTTCCAAATGCACTGGTGCAGTATCTTTTTCATCTAATTTAAATTGATTCAATAGATCTTTAACTTGGGTCGGATTATCAAGATTAGTTGATAGGGAATGTAGAAGACCTTCTGCTTTTATATACAGCTATAAATAATATATATCACGAAGAAAATAAGAAATTAATAATTAATAATAATATTGATGCATCATAAATATAGTGACTGAATATTATACTTACAGATACATGATTTATAATGGTACTGCTTCCATAATTGGTCAAAGTAGCATACATTACTTCTGGTATATTTGTACCTGGATTTGCAATAACAATGCCATGAAGCATTGCTCCAAATTTTCTGTATGTATCTTTGTAGTCAAAGAGATAGTTACCAGTAAGTAATAATTTATCAGTGGATGGTTTACGAAGTACACGTGTAAATTGTGCTGCTATGTTTCCCCTAAATGAAAAGAATGATTAAAATTTCGAAATACACAATAAAAGATAAAATGTATACATACATATGAAGATAACAAGGATATGTTGTCTGTTCCATAGATTTTAAAGTTGTATAGAAATAGTTATATAGGTGCTGATTTGGTTCAGTTTGCATATACCAATATAAAGATATTAATCTGCTTGGTGTTGGATTAGAAACGATTAGTAATGTTAATGCAGCTATTCTCATCTCTAAATGCTCTGTCTTATTTACTAGAATTGGCCAATACACAGGATATATCTATGCATGAAAGAACATGTATAATACGAATTTGAATCCTTTCAATAAAAAGAGAAAACATATATAAAAGTATATATTGCTTTACTATATCTGGTCTGAAAGGTGCAGATGGAAGAGATGCCCAAGCAGCAAGGGCACGAAAATGACGTGATTCCGCATTATTCCCACTTGCAATAGGTTCCAAAAATTCTACTACTCTTCCTAGCTGTATATTTGCCAAACCTTCTAGCCAAATCATTTTTTTTTCGTATTCAGTGCTTTCTAGAACATATTTCAATGTAGATAAAATAATAATATTATACTTAATATAATTAAATATTTCATTGATATACCTGTAAATTTATCAAGATAAAGGCGTACGTAATCATCAAGCATTTCATATGGACAATACACAAGACATGTTTTATAAATCAATGTGCCATAAGAAAGAATCGCTGTATTCTGAATTTCTGAAGATATTTTTGCTGTTAAACTTAAAAGTGGTTGCAAACTAACTAACAATTGCACATCTGGTTTTCTTACATGAAATGGTAATTGAGTTAAAAGTTGTATCGCTGTTATATCCGATACCTTTCTGTTTTGAATTAAATCAAGGATAAATAAAGCAGATTCTTTACTTCCAATTTGCGGAAGAGCCTCCAGGAACATATTTCTGCAATAAATTAAATAATGAAATTTTCTTTCTATGTAAATATACTATAAAAATACCATTATATTTATACCGTATTGTTTCCTCTTTGTAACTGGTGCCTGAAATGTTATTATATGCAATTTCTAGATCAGTACGATCTAACATGCCAAGATAATAAAGAAGAACAGAAATAGTAGTGTTATGAAGATTGTCTGTTTCAGTATCTAAACCGGGAGTTTCAAGTCTTTGGCTCAATCGATCTAATAAACTTCCTACCTGTAAACCATTGATACTTATCTTATCAAAATTAAAAAATATTTACAAAATATTTACAAAACATTAAACTATACATAAAATGAATGTATACAAAATAAGATTAAGCAATACATACGACTTTAAAAACAGTCTGTTTATCGGGTAGTCCTCTACCTTGTGTCAAATCTTCTTCTGGAAGCTCATGTTGCAAAGTTACAGTATGTGGATTGTGTAATAAAATATGATTCACTGTATCTTCTACCGTAATTAATTGAAGATTCTGCCTATATACTCCATAATGGAATTACTCTATTACTATTAAGAAATAAATTTGATAAACAAAAAGCTATACCTTGCAAAATGAAAATGTGCTTCGCCAAAACTTTGAAATGGTTGTATGTATATTCCTCCTGTTGCATTAATATATAAAATGTCTTCTACAGTATTGTTGTTGTATCTTGCATAATACAATCTTTCACTGGATTTTAAAACAGGATCCTAGAGAAATTATATATGCAAATAAATTTGTTAATAAAGTTATATTACATAAAAGTACACATTAAAGCCCACTTGTTCAGCATGAGTACATTGCAGTCTTGGAACACTAGTCCAAAATCGAAGAGGATGACCAATACAAGTTCGTGGATCTAAGGATTTTCTAATTGTTTTTTCATTATCACTCTCAGAACTTACAACATATTCCATGCTGCATTGACCATAATGATTTACCTAACAATATATCACAAAATCATTATTTGAAAAAAATATAAAATGATATTCTTTAAATATTAATAATTATTCAAATGTATTATATTATTATAACAACTTGCTTCAGCGGAATGGAATGCTGCCTGCTTTTCTATAGTAGAAAGATCCAGTTGTAATACTCCTGCTATACTGCGCTTTATATTTGTAACCCAAACAGATTCATCTTCTATAGTAAGATTTTCTACAAGTCCCATTTTGTAAGTGACTTCAAAAGGCTTTAAAAGTTCTCCAGCACTGTCATTAATATCTACATCTATTCCTCTTTCTCCAATTTTGCCATTCCATGTATTCATTTTCAATGATCGTAACTAATTATAAAGTTTATATATACATCTGTATTAGATATCTTGATTTAAATAAAAGTTGTGTTTAAAATGCTTCAACGAATACCTGCATTATTGCAGTATTTTCTTTTGCTTGAATTACAAGTATTCCATTTAAACCCCATGAAGATGCAGCTCCAGATGGTAATAGGACACCTGAACTAGAGGTAGCATTATACAAATATGTGTATTCCTTACCAGAAGTAAATAAGCCACATATTGGTTTTGTGCTGAATAAGAAAAACACAAGGAAAAGTCTTCCTATCTTCTGCAGAAGAAGACACTTAGAAAAATTTATATCTATAAAATAAAAGAAACACAAAGAATATAAACAATTCTTAAAATATCATTTATATTGCATAATACTTCAATAGTAATTTTCAAAACTTCAACAATATTATACTGTTTACACAGTAAGTAAATCTTTATTAAAAA
>JAIFRP010000119.1:369285-382466 GCA_032403825.1 Odynerus spinipes
AAAATACTTATGATTAACATTTAAATATTTAAATATTTATATCTACGTTAATTACTTAATCTTATTATGATCCAAAAGATTATTTTTTTATACATGAACTGGAAGTATACCCAAGTGAAGAAGAAGAAACATGAGATTACAAGTTTCTGTATAAGATTGTAAAGTTCCAAAAGAAACACGTATTACGTTTATCCGGTGCTTTTAAAAAAATTATTGGTCTAATAAATGTAAAAAAAGGAAACGAAATTATACCTGTAAATCTCATGGTGTATGATCGTAACTCAACTAAAATGAACTGAGTTCATGGAAGTCATGAGATGACCCCTACAGTTCCTATCTCTGTGACCCACAAATACGTTGTATCCATCATCTGTGTGCGCTTGAATTATCCCCTCAGTAAATTATCTTCAATCGTATAGACTGTGCATATCACATTATCTCTGCTTTTTTACATAATGTATAAAATAGAGGCAAAATAAAGAGGAGATAGTGGCAAATAAAAAATTCTAATGTGAAATATCTGCGTAAGTTAAATATGTTGATTATTTAACGGCAATAGGATGTTAAAACGCGACTAATAATTTTCTTTCGTTCGTATTAATTGCCGTCGTCGAATAAAACATGAAGACACGTGAGTGAAAAGCATCGCCGGTGATTCGTTTGACGTGCAAAATAAAATGCTCATAATAAATTTAAAGCGGACACTAGGCCAAAAAATAAAAACGATATCGTTATCATTACAAAATTGAATGTAACTAAAAGTTGCGGGTGTCGATGATAATACAATGTAGTATATTACATCGTATAAAATAGTATGACATGTATTATGATATACTGTGGCGATTACAATTAATTAACGCGAACTTAACGTAACATGTAAATTATGACTTATTACAATTAGTTCAAAATTTAGAAATAAGTAATCTGTCAACGCTAATACACGTCGTTTCATTATTGATGCATTTTACAGAAAAACTGCTTTATCCTAAGATGACTATTAACATACTTTTTATTTGTAATTTAACATTGGTATGTTTTCTAATATAAGTCGTAATAAACATTATTTTATATGCCATTATATTTTCATCTTTTCTTAATTACTACATAATGACCTAAGAATATACAATGTTATTCTTTTAATTTATTTAAATATGAAAATAGACAAAAGAACATGACCGAAAATTCATGTTTTATATTTAGTTAAGACGATCAGCGGTACACACTACTTAATGCTTTCTAAAGTAAAGATGTTGCTTAAGATATCAAATATTTACAATTTTATTTTTTAATGTGCACCATATTATGTACAAGTGTGGTAGAAGATGATATTGTTTTAAGTAAATTGTCTAAATCATTATTATATAAAATAATGTATCTATCTATCTATCTATCTATCTATATATATAAATATATATATATATATATATATGTATATGTATATGTGTGATATATATATACATATACCATACACCTAATTGTAATTGTACTACAATCTATACTGTATAATATTCTCTTATTTGTATGTACGCGTATAAAACTATGGATGGGTGATAATTAGTAATTGTAAAATGTGAGTACGTGATACTAAGCACATTTTAGCCTATTGATATTACAAAGGCTTAATTATTTTCAGGATAGATTTAGAATAATCCCAGGCCTCACTGAAACATATTGTTCAATAAGTATATTTATTTCTATATTTTCTTACTTCATATAATTGTGAAAAATGTGTTTTCTTACTTGTGTGCCGGATTAGCTTGATCTAATTGCTCACTCAATTGTTGAATTAGAGTAGCAAACATTCTAAGATGTTCAATTGTTTCACCTTGCAGCCAAGCTCGTGGTAAAGTACTCATAATCTGTATACAAATGAGATTTATGTTTATGATGTTAACAAATCGATATTGACGAATTGATGTTTAATATCACATTGTCATATTAAAATAATTACCATATTTGCTTTGAAAAGTGCATCTGGTGCAGATGAGACTCGCAAGCCAGCTAAAAGATAACGATTTAACAAGGATCCCAATGCTAAATTTTTTAATTGTGCATCTCCAAGAAGGCCTTGCCAGCTTAATAAATTTCGTAATAATTTTACTGCCATAGCGAATTGTCGTTGGAAAAACTGATGCCTATTATCCAGGACTCTACAAATCAAAATATGCGTTATCATTTGTATTCTCTATGAAAACATAGCTCAACATTTAGTTAGCTTAACTAAACATGCTTACTGTTTCGGAAAAATTGGTATAAAAACATCATTTTCAACAGCAGCTTTTACTTTTTCTAATATAGCATTAAATAACGATTCCAATGGTTTACTTGTCTCATTTAAATTTGGATAATCTCTAATAAGTCGATTCACTGTACCGACAAGGCGTAACGTTTGTGATGTAGACATCGGATCCCATATTTTTTCCACGATAGCTAAAAATTATTAAAGTAATATAATATTTTGAAATTGTAGATGAATTATCAAATTAAATGTAATCTACTTACCTGTTAATTTTGGTATTACAACTTTTTCAACGGTAAATGGCACTAGTCTCACGTCAGGGTCGCGCTTCAGTGAGTCTTCAGTTTCTTTTTTATCCAATGCATATAACAGTAATGTATTGTACCATTTTGTTCTTTCTATATCAGCACTCTCCTAATAATAACATATAACATATAAATACAAATTATTATTATATTCTTGGGTATTTTAAAGAATATATATATTTAAATGTAAAAATAAACTACCATGATAGGATTCCACGTTATTAGTTGCAATCTTATAAGAGGTGATAGAATTTTTGGTATACATAAAGATACATAAGCTTCCATGTAAGCATCTATGTCAGTTTCTCTCCATAGTTCCAATTTTGCAAGAATGCCCCTTAATGTACAATAATCATCCATTACGTCAGCAAATATTTCTTTCCCTTCATTGTCAATTTCCTCTGAAAATAGAAAAATATATTAATTTTTGTAAATTAACAAATTATTACACACGTAATAATACCTTCTTTATTTTATAAAATTGCTTTCAAAAAATTAGAGTGTAAGTATATAATAAATGTACCACCTTTTGCTTGTTTAAATGCAAGATTTTGTTGTTCAGTGACTTCATCATCACTGGACATGCCATCAATGTGTTTTGGTAGTGTAGGAGCTAATTCTCTTGCTCTTCTACGACGTGCTCGTCTACCTTCTCTTTCCGTAGCCCGTCGAATGCGCGCTTCAACCTCTGGACCTCTTCTTACCGCTTGACCTCCTATAAAATAATTGCATTGTAATACCCATTTATGAATAGCTCAAACAATATTATACAATTTTTGGTTATTAAATAAACAAATGTAATACTTAATAATTACTGAAATAACTGACTTGCTGTCGTTGTAATTTCTTCAGCTTGATCTCTTGTATCTTGCCTTCTCCTTTCCATTAGTTCTACCGAGCGCTCTCCATACAGATCTAGCCAGCGTTGCTCCAATCCAATAACCAAAGGCAGCTAACAAAAAATGATATATTAGGATTCCGACATAAACACAATTTAATAATACATGTATATGCTCAAAAAAATATAATTAATAAAATTATTATAATACATATTTTATGAGAACCGTTTTATGACATATAACAGCTTTTATAAATTTTGCTAACATGAAGAGTATTATTTCATCATAACACTATCTTCTTCTTTGACTTGAACATACAAACTTTAGATTGAAATTACTTACCACATTGTAATATATATTTATATATAAAGATATCAACAAATTACGTCTATTTTTTAAATTTCTAAAAATACAGAGAAGATTTTGACCCCCGGCAATATATAAACGATTACTACATTTCTTTACTTTATATAATGACTACTAACGAGATTGCTATTTTCTTTTTTACACATGAATGACGTGATATTCACTCCATTGTTGCATTTTATGAACAAAAAAAAACATGAAATATACTCCATACGTGAAATATATTTTATAATAAATTAATAAGCACAAAAATGTAGTATGGATTTAACATTATCTTCTAATATATTTCGATTAAAAGAAATGATAATATTTAATCGACTGATTTGTACAGTCGACGGTCTGCATGGAAAACCCCCGTGCACGTAAAAAAACGTGACAGCGTGTAAACCCACCTTCTCGTCAAGACACTCTACCAAGTCAGTGACATACCCACGCAACTCTTGGTAATATCTGAAGCGCTGTGCAAGCTGCGGCGCACGAGCTTCGCCTTCATCCAACTCTTTCACAGTCTGGTCTAACTCCTGTTCGAGTTGATGTTGATCTAATTGGTGACGTCTGTGTACTTCTCGTAAACTATCCAATCTGTGAAGTTTCGTTATTTTATATATAATAGTACATATGACAATATTGTATGTATTGAAGTATATTTAAAGAGTACAAAACCTTGCACGCATTTTACTGATAACTTCTTGCGGAGTAACAGGCACTACTTTCGTTGGATCTGGCGGTTGAATGGATGGTGGAGGTGGTGGTGCCGGCATCATTACCATTTCTAGTGGTACTCCGGGTGCAACCATTTGGTTTACATTTAATCCCATTGAGTATTGTTGTTGTATCATAGAATCTTGATGAGCTGCAGCAATCTGCATTATACAAAAAAGTATAGTATAACACAATAAATACATTCTAATTATTAAAACGATCAAAAATAATTCTTACCTGAGCACCTGTAACACCCTTTCGAATCTGTTGAGCTTCCCATTCTTCTTCTTCATTATCATTTTCACTTTCCTCATCTGAAACTAAAAAACCAACGTGTACTATAATTTTCGGAACATTTTTGTAATCGCTATATCAATGTTACCAACGTTTGTTCGAAACCTGCGATGCAAGAAAGGCTTCTCTCCTCTTCTCTTTATCTCGTGCTTCTGTATTAACGGTCATGTCGATACGATCTTGAGAATCATCGTCGCTTCTGTCATGATCTTCTTCTCTGATTAATCTTAATTTTCCTTTATCATCACTGTCGAGAATGTAACAAATATATATATACACAACAATAAATATACTAACATAAAAATAGAATGATTCAACATATTTACATTTCAATGTTACAATCGGCTGAATTATTTTAATAATAAATAGCTACCTTGCTTCTTCTATAGGAATATAATCAGTTCCAAGCTCCCTAGCCTTTTGTCTACGTTTTCTAGCTGCATGTATCATAGCAGCATCGGGTATACAGCCACCTGAAGAACATAAATACTTTGTTAGGTACGATACTTTTGTACAGTAAGATGAAACAGAAGAATTTAGTTCTATTTCCTATACGGTATAACTATAGAACTCACTTTCAAGGAGTATCTTCATAGTATCTGCTTTATCTGTATTTTTACGAAATTTATGATTACGTGGCTCATCCTCTTCATCAGATGTATAATCGTCCTTCCCTGCTGCTAATGCAGCTCTTCCATTTAAAATCAGTGGTCCGGTATTTTTTATTTTAACCTATTAAGGAAAAATATTTTCTTATTAAAAAGTTTAAAAGAATATAATACAAATTACTACATGAAAACCAAATTGAAGTGATGAGAAATTATAATTATTTATAATTTTATCAGACACTTTTTTAATAATAAAATAAGTTGATAATAAACAAAAGAAATGATAAATGCAAAAGTTCAACATATAAATCATCCTCTGAAAATATAAATATTTTATATATACAGTCGCGCCGCGTTGTCTCTTGCCTTGAGAGATAAATAACCCAATTCACATGAAAATAAAAATACATCGATAAGACCAATATGGGTCTGGCTTACAAGTATTACTTGATAGCGGTACGATAAAATTTAATTCTTATAAATCACTGACCATTCGATCTGTGCGATACCTTAATACGTGCACAAATATTAAATTCTATACCCTGCATCATAAAACTGAATCACCCATACTACAGAAATTAAATTTGTAAATGATACGATTGCTACTGAACATTTAAAATGTATCTTCTTGTTGCATATACTCCTTGGGTATGTCAAGTATATACTTTAACCAAGACGCAATAAACTGATACTCGATTATAAATTGGAGAAATTCTAATAATAATAAAACATCATAGAGATAGCTTACTACTAGATCATCAGTCTTTATTTCTAAATCTTTTTCCTGTTTAATGGACATGTTTGCTTGTTCAGAGTCCACTTGCATTTTCTCTTCACCTTTCTTTTTTCTCCTTTCGTGATCAAGCTGTTTCATCAGTTTTTTGCTCCTCGAAGATTTCTTGACCTTAAAAACTTCTCCATCATCCGCTAAAAAATTAATAAATTTTAATAAATATTATATACTTAAAATTATGTTCAAAATAAACCTAAACGTTTGCATTAGTCCTGAATTATTTGGTACTAAAAATTAGTATAAAATGTATAAATTAGATTATAATCGTATTCACATTGACAAATCCAAAATTTCATTACGCTCAGTAACATCGAGCATACCATGACAATAGATTTGATTTCATGTATGCTTTAGAAATTATATAAAACAAACATCACACTTGTATTAATTTACCACAACAAGGTTTTCTATTGCTATTATTATATATCTTTATCGGCGAGTTAACAACAGTTATTTGCTAAGTTATGTTTTATGCAACAGTGGATGTTACAATCACCTTCTTCTAGCTCCTCTCCAAAGCTGAGGAGCGTTTGTTTTGGCTTGTCTTTCTTCTTTGCCTTTACTTTGACAGGTTGAGTGTCTTCGACCTCCATCCTATTTTCATTATCCTCGTCTTCATCATTGAAAGGTCGACGACGTATATTCCGTTTCGGTTTATTGAATAATGACATTGTTAACAGCGATAGTGGCCGATAATCCGCCTACGATTTTGACTCGACCTGTACACTAATTCTGTCGAAATTGAAATAGCAATAAAAGCTGCAATATGGAAAACAGGATACGAGAATAAAATTATTGTACCACATGCGTTCGCGCTTCTTTACAGCGTATATGTTTCTCTAATAAGTACGCGATGATGGCGAAAACTCGTTCCTACGACACTTCACGATGCGAATTGTTCAGGGAGTATGAAAAGTATAGAAGAGAGTGAAATTTCCTAATTCTAATCATAAATGAGATATACTATAGATCTAACTATGAATGGAACACTTTTGTTCGTTTTTGATCGTCAAGTAAATAATTCTAAGATTATTATTATGAAACGTAAGGTGTACTATTATTTTTTACCTTATTAATTAATTATATATTTCTCAATTATATCTAACTTATTTGATTATTACACCAGCATCTTAGTTTTTTCTCTGTTTACATTATCTGGTAAGTTACGGCACTTTCTTGTTGGCGGCTCTGTTTCAGATACATACTATAGATAATTTACTACCCAATAGCATCCAACAAATTGATACACACAACATGGAAAAAGTTGTATTTTTTATTTAATGTAATATTATCGATAATAAAAGCGATGGGCAAGACGCGAATTGGGAAAACGGCGATTGTATGCGCATTAATTGCATTTGTACTTGTGATAACTGCGTTTGCTACACCAAATTGGCTTGAAACGGATGCTAAATCAGACAAATCCAAATTCATCAATATTGGTAACTAATTTTTTAATTTATACACATACGTATAACAATGTACATATTATACATGAATGGCATTAATAGAAAAATAATGTGTTCTTAGGTTTGTGGCAAGTATGCTTCCATGGGTTTGAAAATTCCAAATATCCATATGACACCAAGTTTTATGGTTGTTGGTGGGTCTTCGAAGAAGAATATTATGGTCTTCATGATATACTTTTACCCGACTTTTTCATTATCACACAATTTTTCTTTACATTGTGTATGACATTGTTGATAATAGGTGCACTTCTGACACTAATGTACATTTGTTGTTCACACCAGCATAATAAGTATTTATTACTTCTTTGGGCAATTGGTGGTAATTTGACTTTAGCTGGTATATGTGGTATCATTGGTGTTGTTATATTTGGTACCCAAGGTAAATATACCTGGATGTCAAACTGGGAGCAAAATACTTTCAGTTGGTCTTTTACATTAGCGATCATTGGAAGTTCTACTCTGTTTACTGCTGGTATATTATTTTTAATCGAAGGACAGATGTACAAAAAGAGATTAGGAAAAGTGTTAAATTAAGCCCTCAAAAATGTATACTTCTTATTAACATATTTATGTTGTTTTACGTTACAAATAGCTTAAATAATTTAATAGTGCATATTCGTAGCAAGTTAATAGGAGATTAAAATTTTAATACTCAAGTCTGTATTATATATACATATACACACACACATATATGCATATATTTTTATATCGTAACGTTTATTAAACCGTCCATTTTTAAAGAATTGTACAAAAGTTTTTATATATTTATAGATAAATGTAATATATGATTTAATAACATATGTATGTTTATTATATATTTTACTTAATATTTTTAATGTAAATAGCAATAAAGTTTATTAGATTATTTTTTCTACTTTTAGTAAATATTACCCGATGTACCTCACGAGGGAAGCAACAAAGGCTTTATATAGTAAATATTACAAATTTCCAAATAGTAGCGATCTTTGATAACACTAACTTGATTCGAATAGTGCAGCTACAAACGACCAATGGGAACTAATATTTTACCTAACCTTAATTCGAATTACTTTATCCTTTATACTATTTAATAAAATATAATTTTAATTCGTATATGTAAATATCGTCAGTATTTATAATCTTAATTTAAAAATTTTAATAAATTTTACATGTTATAATATTTTGTAACATCGTTAATCATATAGTAAACAGCCACACAACTGACAACTTCAGTACGTTGAAGGTATGATCAGCCAATTTGGAAAGCTTTATGAAACTGTTTGTATGACAGCGATAAATACAAACACGTGTATTTTGTTATGCTAGAATATCAATATTAATGTATAGTAAACTATGAGTAATGCGTGTGCAATTAATATTTCGGGATATCATACTGATATTGCTGCAACTGTTTACAGGTATAAATTACAAACAAAGTATTCAATAAAAGCTTTCAACAATGATTGTTTTCACTTAACCGCTTAATTATTCGTTGTTTATAGAAATGATGTTTTATTTTCAGTAACCGCATATTTTTAATTGTATCTCATTTCAAGAAACTTGGATCATTAGTTGCAGTTAATCGAGAATCACCTCTGAGTGAATTTAATAGCAATATTTTTTCAACAAAGTAAGTAGTCTTTATTTGAAGTTATTTTTGTTTTTGTAATTGCTGTTACCAAATTAAAATTTCAGAGTTCTTTTTGGTAAAGATGAAGTAGATGTTCATGCAGCTGCTAGATATATTGCAGAACAAATAAATATAGATAGGCCATTGTTATTATCAATATGTTTAAAAGACTATGATATAGAGATATTAAAAGCTATAACCAATACCATAAATCAATTGAAGGCTTGGTAATTAAAATACATTTAAAAACATGAGCGTAATATTTGGACAATTGGTTATTGGACCACCTGGTAGTGGTAAAACTACTTATTGCAATGCAATGTCTAAATTTTTGGAACAAATGGGTAGAAAAGTAGCTGTTATCAATATAGGTATGTGAGATAAGAATAATTTATGATTATTCCTTTACTATAGTATATATTTTTCTACTTTTAGATCCTGCTAATGAAAATATGGAATATACCCCATTAATAGATATATCAGAGCTAATCAAACATGAAGAAGTAATGTCAGAATATGGCCTTGGTCCAAATGGGGCTCTGGTTTACTGTATGGAATTTCTAGAAGCAAATGTACAATGGTTAATCACAAAAATTTTGAATTTGAAAGACTACTACTTTATTATCGATTGTCCAGGACAGGTATATAATACGTGAATATTTTTAATATATCTCTATGAAGATATTACTTAACTCTAATTGACGGTGTTATAAATAGGTTGAACTTTATACACATCATAAGTCTATTAGTTCCATAGCTGAGAAATTAACTCAGAATTTGGTAAGATTATGCAGTGTACATCTTATAGATTCACACCATTGCAGCGATCCAGGTAAATATATTTTTGAAGAATATTTACATATTCAAATATCCACAAACTAAATACATGTATTAACATTCTGTTCATAGGAAAATATTTGTCGTCATTAATCTTATGTACAACTACTATGTTACAATTAGGTTTACCACATGTAAACATTATGACAAAATTTGATGAAATGAAGAAATTTAGCCATTGTTTAGCATTCAATATAGATTTTTATACAGAAGTACTAGATTTAAAATATCTTTTAGAGAAATTGGATGAGGATCCTTTTACAGCCAAGTAAGACTTTAGTGTCGTATTTGTTTCTTATTTAGTTTCATTAATTAACTAAACTTTTCTTTTGTTATATGTAGATATAAGAAGCTTAATGCAGCTTTAGTTTCTCTAGTTGAGGATTATAGCCTCGTAAGTTTCATACCAATGGATGTTTCCAATAAAGCACTTCTACTACAAGTAAAAAATGCTGTTGATAAGGCAAATGGTTATATTTTTGGTGGAAATGAACCTCAGGATGTACAAACATTATTGGCATGTGCTGTTGGAGCTGTTAGCGAAACTGAAAAAATATCCACTATAGATGCATATTTTTGAATAAACAATTATAAAGCAACAATAAAATATAAACACTACAGGCAAATAATCTAAATGTAATGTTATTGTAGATATATACAAAAAAGATTCATTAAATAATATAAATTATATAATTTGCAGGTAATATTTTTTTATGTGTCATTAATTAACTTGGTTAACAAAAATTTCGGCTAAATCATCGTAATCATACACTCTTTTTAAGAAAGTATCCATCAACTTCAACCCAGAAATAATCTGTAAAATAACATTTATGTATTTATATATTCTAAATTTCTTTGCATAACATATACTTACAATAATGCCTGTATTTAATGGAATTAAGCTCAAAGGTATATCAATAGAAGTTCCAGGCTTTAGTGTTCCGCTCATTTTATCTGATATTCCACACCATGCAATTGAATCACTTGACTCTAAACTCAGTAGTAGATCCATACTTCTTTCGCTATAACATATAATCAACTAATTTAAATAAATTATAACAAAAAGTAGAAGTGCAAATAACTTTACATACGAAGTATTTGTTATGTGACATTTGAGATCAACTTGATTTTCAAGATAAACTTCTAACGGAATATCCTTTATAGTAACTCTTAAATCTCCATATTCTGGTGCCTGGTTTCATATATAGAAATATTAAAGTTTTTACAAGTTTATTATAAAATCTTGTAAGCAATAAGTAATTAAACAAACCACTCTTTGCAGCTGGCATGTTTGTAGCCTTCCTCTTTCTCCTAAATTACTTTTCCACACGATATCCAATTTGCCAATATTAGTAGCATTGTGCATCATTTTAGGGTCTTTTTGTAAACTCATCTGTGGTTTTAAACAATATAAGTATTGTCTACTACAACCACAATCTAATAAATTAACTTTTCCATAGATAGATTCTCCCTTTTCATTTTTATTCAATGTTGATACTAAAAAAAACAATAATTATTTTTATACTAGTAAAATCAAGACTTATTTAACAAATATTACTACTTACCACTAAATAAATGTGACGATTCCAATGATACCTTTTCTAAACAAATTGGTCCATCTGTAAGATTTTGTATTTGTGCTTCTAGATATACTTCATCCGACTTTACAAAAATAATATATTATTTTATTTTATAATAATTATTACCTTATCGATATAACAAAATAAGTTGTATAACGTTAAGTATTAATGCTTACTTTTGCAGTATAGAATTTTGTTTTTACATCCAAAGGCTTAACTACTTGAAACTTAAAATATTTTCTGAACGACTGTACAGGACCTACTGGATTGGTAGGTGTATAACTAACTTCGCATACCAATCTGAAAGTATATGTAAATATTTAATTAAACAAATTATTATTTCTACACAAATTTTAACTTTTGTCTAACTTTACATGTGAGTGCCTATTTCTTTCACTTCATGATGAATAACTTCATCGACTGTATTATCAGGTGCTAATGTTTTAACCTCCGAATTTCCTGCTGACAGAGATATAACTGTGGTACTTGTTTGTAAGTCAGCCTACAAAAGCATGCAGTATGATTATAAAATTTATATTCTTATTTAAAAAAAATAAGTTTTATATACAAATTTACCTTAACAGACACATTTTTAACTACTTGATTACTACCATTATGTACACATAAATAGCTTGAAAATATTTCTCCTAGATATATATTCCTAAAACAGAAAAACTCTATTATTATATTATATCATAGATAACCTTGTATGCAAGTTGTATACAAGCTTATGTTTAAAATATAATAATATTAATCTTAGATGTGTTATAGAAAGTAATACCCGAAACTTTGTGGTAATACCATGAATTGACCAACAGCGAGTGATTCCATTCCTTGCAATGCTGTACAATCATTTTTTAATTCATTGTTGAGCGTATTACCTGGTAAATCTGTTGAATCACAAGTAACAACTACAGGACTAGCAAGAGTAGGTCGTGTTAACCTCATTACTGAAAAAAAATTGATAGTACTAATCATTTCAGATACTTTGTATTAAGAAAAAATAAAGTACACTATTTGAGTATACAAAAATATTGTTCACTATTGTTGTGTGTTATATTATGTCGTAAAATATTATATTTAGGTTATATATCTGTGAAAATAATAATGCTACCTTTTAAAGCAAGTAAATATTCATTTTTTGGCTTAGTCTCCATTTTTTATAAGAAAATTTAAATTAAGTATTTACAAAGAGCTGTCAAATTGACATGCGTCTTTTACACGCCAAAACAATTCACACTAACTCATGTCCCTCAGTGGGAGATCTGTTAAGCTATCACTCTAGGGTCCTTTAAGTGCATATGAGAAGTTGTATTTTGATTGGGTATCTATCAAACCCTATATTTTGTATGTGCACCAGTATCAACAAATAAAAGGTATACTTTTATCACTTCCCCAATTTAAAATATTTGGGAAATTATTAGAAAAGCTCTATATGGTTCGGAATTAAAAAGACAGCATTCTTGAACAAAACCTTGTTGTAAAATTATTTATTAACTTATAAAATACAGAGTTTTTTTATTATAGTATATATCTATAG
>JAIFRP010000119.1:390626-401965 GCA_032403825.1 Odynerus spinipes
CTAGCTGGATGCACCTGTTCCAGGCTGGTACTCGGACTGTCCAAGCTTCTCGTCGATAGACTGCTGTTCGACGAGCTACCCGCCGAATTTCCAGGAAACGTCGCGGACGGATCGCAGTCGCTAAAACGAGCCCTATAGTCAATCGTTAGAGAAACATGCGATGTCAACGTAGGCAGTTACTTCGTATCGGATTTCATTCGATGAACTTTTCCAAAGTAATGTCACGTATTATAATATACTTTACCGAAGTGTATTTATATTTGCTATGACTAACGGTAACTGCCCACGGACTTTAATTCGTAGTTACACGCTAACTCCAAGGATTAATTTCATTCTACGAAATAACGTCAAAGTTCGTGGGAATGTCTTGCACGAGTGAAGTGACGTAGGCATGATATCACGGATACAATCGTCCAAGAGTTCTCTTTTTAAGCTCGCGAAGATACCGATACATCGAATTGGCTCGGCTCGTTATCGTAGAATCGTACCAGTTAGTATATATGTCTCAATAAAGGAAATTAACTCGAACGAGCGTGAAAGCTAGCTCGAACGATCGAAGAATCGATTGTTAATGAGGCTGCAGCTACCTTTCGGATCTCGTGCGTCGCTCATTAATGGGAAGAGCCTCTATTCCAAGGTCGCCACGTGGACCTTCGACGACGTTCTCGTCCGCGCTCGGACACCTTTTCGAAATGTCGCTCGACCGATCGAAAAGCGAAGATGGATCCGCGTGCGATATCGGACTGGTCAAGTTCTCGTTGTCGCGAGAACGAGGTCGAGGACGAACACGTCGTGAGCCGCGTTGTCTCATCTTTCTTATATCTTCTTAGTCCCGAAGGGTTTCCGAGATGGAATAAAGGCGGCAGGCACGTGGTAAGTGCATCACAGCTCACAGAGCCGACATCGAGCGGGTTTCGATCCGGTAATTACTAGACTACTTTGTCACTGTCACATTATCGTCCGCGTGTGTATACCTTCCCTTCCGATAACACTTTCCTTCGAGTTCCGTCGCACTCTTTTTTTATTCTCTGACAAATAAATCCACCCCGTTTTGCGTTTAAACTTGACTCATCGCATGTAGCTCGCTATATAGCGTTTACAGATTTTAGTCCAACGTTCGAAGATGAGTCAAACACGGATCATCGATTAGACGAATGAAACGTACGTAAGCTCTGGAAAGCAAAATGCAAATCGAGTTAGATCAATGACCAAATTCCTACGTTTCTATCGTCATCTTTCAAATATCGCTACGAAGGAAGAAAGAAAAAAAAAGAAGAAAACAAAACGTGTAAACTTTGCTAAGTTTAACGGGTCGACGCGCTACGTCGTCGCTTCTAGGTTCGCGCGACGACGAAGCTGGTTATGTGTGTCGTCCTAAAGGTTGAACCTTATTTTCTTCGACGTTAAAAGGCGGATAGCGATGCACTGACATTTTCCTCCACGGCTGGTTATTACGTGCCACGTGTAATCCTGTCGGCCGGTCGGTCGTACGATCGGAGGGGAAAAAGCTACCTCTGCGAGAACGGCGCGACAAATTGACGAAACGCAGGTCTAGCTTTTAAGGGCGGCCTGTGTATTGACGTAATGAACGCAACAAAGGTGAAATTTGGGGTAGACGATGATACCTTTAACGAGGATCGTATAAACTACAAATTATAACGGGTGTCGTATAGAAACAATCTCCCCCTCCCATCCCTTTTTTTCCTCTATCGAACTTTTCCTTTCCCCGCAAATAAAAAGGAACATCTTAAAAAAGAAATTACCTACGATCGTTGCAAAAATATCTCGTTTACTCCAAAAAGCATCGTTCTCCCTGTCCTGTGTATAACATAGTACATATGCACGTGTTTACGTGTTCGACGGTATGTATGTACCTACAGAGTGAGTTTCCTTTCGTTCTGCGCAGCGAGACGTATTCTTTCGAACGTAGAACAATCGTATGTATGTACCTATGTACCTACATATGTAGATGGATAGGAGGTATAAGCGCGCGAGAGCTTAATCGGCGTCGATCGAGGTGAGCCTTATCGAAGCCGCTCCTTCATCACTTTAATCAACCCTCTCGATATAGAACCGTCGCGGCTGCCGTGTAAGCGTTCTTGTGCATACAAACGTATGTCACCGGCGCGGCGTACCAACGTGCGCGCGGATACTCGCGATCTATTCGTAAGGCATGAATGCCTCCGAGCATCTATTCAACGAAGGTATTAGACCGCGAATATTTTTTCGCCGGTGCATTCGCTCTCTCTCTCTCTCTCTCTCTCTCTCTCTCTCCTTCTTTTTCTATTTTTTTTCGTCCTACAAATTTAAAACCCGTAAATTTTTATCCCTTCGCACACTCCTTTTCTATTTTTCTCTAACGATTACTAGGAATTTCTAAACGAGTCGCGTAAACAACGCGCCAGATATCGCCAATTCTCGATACCGTACGTCCTGCAGCTGTCTGCGGACACCTAATTATGCCTTTTTTAACGCATCGATGATCTTCACGAAAACAAGCGAGAGATCGATAAACTACAACGACGACGTTTTCTTGAAATTCGAATGAAGTAACAACCATAAAAGATTGCCTATTCAATGGTACCCGACGTTGCGAAAGAGAAAGGTGAACCTGGATGCGCGTGCGGATACTCTCTTTTTCTTCTTCTTCTTCTTCTTCTTCTTACGGCAATAGCACGCTCCGAAGAAAAGGCGGAGGAGGCTGCGTCGAGACTACGCACCACCTTCGCTCGTATTGATTCGAGAGTATCGATCGCTTCGAAAATAAAGCCCAAGACGTCTATTATCTCCTTCACTCGCTGATATCGTACTGGCCATCCTTTCGCGGGCTGCACGCTGTGTACGAGGAGAGAGTCGATAAAACGAGGTCATTTTCCTTTTCTTTCCTATTTTTCTTTTTTACTTTGCCATTCTCGCTTATCGATCTTTTCCACACCAGATATACGCGAGCTACATCATCCTTATAAAAGCTTGCGGGTGTACTTTAAATGCCAACGGGTGGACGAGAATGTGAAAGGGGGGGGAGAGAGAGAGAGAGAGAGACCTCCGTGTGTGCCGAAGCAAAGTGCGAAATGAATGAATATCGATCGATCGATATCTGAAATACGTGAATATTTCTTTTTACAATGTCCTATAGAAAACAACGCTATTCTATTTTTAATTCTGTTCTATGCAACGAGGAAGATCTTTGATTTAGATATAACCGGCGATATCCGAGTAAATCGTCCTCCGACAAGTGGTTCTTCCAGTTCGATCGAGAAACGTTAAAAGGGCAAGAAGGAGGAGGAGAAGGAGCAAGGTCTCGGTCAATCGAACGGCGAGATTTACGGGAGTCCGTTACGTTTTTCGATCACCGACAATTGAATTTAATTGCGATCGACGTGACCCGTATACGCCCCGCGTTCTTCTTACTACCGGCGCCATGCTCGTTCGAGCGAGACACACATACACACATGCATACATATACTATAGTATTTTCTTCTTGGAATTAATCGTTTTCAATCGATCGATCGTTTCCGCCTCGATTTTCTAATTCCACGGCTAAACCGTCCCTGAAAGACGTTTCAAATCGAGTTCCTACGAATCGTCAAATTTCGGACACCTACGAATTAGGTCGATTCTAGGAAACGGGTGATGATTTACCAGCATATATCCGATCGTTTCAGCGTGTCTCGGTCGGAGCAAAAGCAAAGAGATTTTTTCCCGTTTTGAAAGCATGCCAAAAAATTCCAAGACTCGATTTATTTCGAACGATTCGAATACTCGACACAATTTCTCGATCTCTCGTCATTTTAAATGCTACGTCAAACAACAAAGCTCCGCACTACCCAATCGACGTTGCATTTCGGTACGGCTTGACTCGAATACCCGTGAAGACGGAAAAAAGAAGGGAAGCCTCGTTACGAGCTTACGTGACGAGAGGAAAAAACGATTTGGTGCTCGATTGGTGCGGCACCGAGCTCGATCCAGCACGCGCGTCGAAGTTACGATATCATCGTGGTTAGCCTGCCGCGAAGTTGCATCGTAAAGAAGATTAATTGCTTCTAAGGTACTTTCCTATATCAGATTGACTCTCTTCTATGTATGCGTAACGACGACGTGCCTACAACGACGTCTGCCGTCTTCCTACGCTACGAAGCAGTAAATGAATTTCCTGCTTTCTTTTAATTCGTCGAAACGATTTATCGCGTCGTTTCGTTCGATTGCTTCTCCTCCGATCAACTTCTTCTCTTTCGGAGTTAACGCGTGGAAGTTCATGACAGCCGTGTTATTCGTCGCTACGGGATACCGAATCGCCTTAATTTAGTCGACGGGAGCGTTTGAAGACGCCGATCACTCGCGCTGATTCTTTCCGAGCGTAATGTGTATATGACTGTGTGTGTGTGTGTGTGTGTGTGTGTTACATACGTGCAATATACGATCGACTGGTAAAACTGGTGCGTGTGCCCCTGTGTAGATATGTATGTACGTATGCGTGGCTTCTCCTATCTCCTGCCATCCTCGTTTCTTTTTCTTTGACCGACACGATGATCGAAATAAGACTGGCGCACGTGACTCGACGTCGATCATTGATTTTTTAGAAAGTCTACGTCGATGTTCTACCTATTATTACAACGCCATTTATTATCGATCTACGAATAAATTGAAATGTTACATCGAAATTCACTATACTGTAATTAATAAGAAATAACAAGTATCTACTATATAATACAATCGTTGTGCTTCATTAACACGTTGAATGCCATGGGGGTCATCTGTGACCTCCATTCAATTTTACAGATTACAGAATCGTTACAGTATGTATTGTTTATTGTTATACAGTAGATCTCCATATAACGCGGTGGTTGATTTCCTAAATAATACGATATTACTCTTTTATTATTACTTTATTATTACTACAATACGATATTTCTTGAACTAATTTAATATCAATAAGATATTAAATTAATTCAAAAAAGCAAAGTTAAATTCGAAATATCATTTTTTTTTAAGCTCTCGCCACGTGTCGTCTTGTACGAGGTTTCCTTCATTTTCTAACCGCGTTATATGGGAATCTACTGTATACGAGAATGTTACAAACAGTGCTAGAAGTGTAAGGTCCAATATAAAAAATGCGATTGTGAGATAAACTTCCGAAAACCGGATACCTTCGATTGGGCTGAAATTTTGTACAGAACTTCTATTAGTGACTATAAGATCACTGTTAAACGGTTTTTTGGCGACTAGCATTCGTTCGCGAGTTATGGCGTTTTTAAGGTGCGCGATTAATATCTTCAGAATTTAACTATTTTCACGGTGTTTCAACCTAGTAATTTAATTTTAATGAAGTTTATGTGACAATTATAATGATTAAGTGTAAAAATATTTATTAACCCAGACGCAACCCCGACACAACAGAGAAATTTGGAATTAGTGACGTTAAAACACCATGAAAATAGTTAAATCCTAAAGATATTAAACGCGTACCTAAAAAACGCCGTAACTCACGAACGGATGCTAAACGCCAAAAAACCGTTTAACAGTAACCTTGTAGTCAGCAATAGAAGGTCTATACAAATTTTCAGCCCAATCGCAGGTATCCGGTTTTCGGAAGTTCACCCCGATTATGAATGTTTCCGTATCTTCATTTTGAAAACTATTGTAAATCAAATTAGAAGACATTCGCTTTTGGACAAAATTGATGCGACGAAAAAGCCACGAAAAGAAACGAAACCCAATGAGACGGAAAAGATCGAACGATCGATTGGTCCTTTCTCGTACCCTTCTAGCCGTCGATCCTATCGAAAAAAATCGTCGCCGTTGTTGTCGTCGCCGTAGGTATTCCCGATCGTACGCGCGGCCGGTGTTAACGCGTGTTGACGCTTATTTGTTTGCGGAGAGCAGTCAAAGGCGTCAGTTTTACGCTCGGACGGATCAAAGACGAGGTTGCGCCTGGAGGTCGATAATCCCTTCGTGTGCGAATACCTCGACACGACAAAGTTTTAACAACCCTTCCGATATATATCGACGTACACGTTTCCTCATCGGAGGGGGGGATCGATGAATGATGGAAAAAGAGGTCGTTAAACCTTTTTCGTGATAATTATCTGCTCCCGAACTAAAGGTTTCGTTAAATTATCGAGTCTTTCGTTTTTTTTTTTTTAAACGCGTTGTTTCGTTCGAGAAATCGATAATACGATCGATTTTATCGAGCCGTAATTGAAATCTTTTCGATCTATAGATCAGGAGCGGATCTCGATCATTCAAACGCAATCCCGTCGAAACTTCGTCGTTTCACTTATAACACAGTTTTGTAGCTGGAAGATAAAATATCGAAATTCGCCGGTCCACCTTGCACAATTCTTATCCACCGACTCGTACGCCGTCATCGATCTTGAATTTTCTTTTCCGATGACATCACCGAGTCACACGAATCTATGTAGGACGATCCACTTTCTGATCACCGATCCATCAGGAATATTAAAAAATGAACAATGTATCGTGTTAACAAACGATACGATCTTCGAAGAACTCTACCGATCTTGATTATCGCATCTTTGCACTCTTGGAACTCTTCGATCCCTCGATCAACCCGAGAAAAGCGCCACCGGATACTCTACGAGATAATAATCTTTCCATTCAATGATCTAGCGTCTTTCCGATTCTTACACTCGTACACTATTCCTTATTAACAAAATATCTTTATTTGTAATCACGTTAGATTTGAAAATGCAAACTTTGGAAAAGTATAAAATAATTAAACCATATAAAAGCGGGAACCAAAGTACTAGAAAATGAAAGAGAAAGGAAAAAAGATACGAAGATAGAAACAAAATAAAAGGCAAGATAAAAAGTAGAAAGAAAGGAAAAAAAACAGAAAAGAAGAGAAGAGAAAGTCGAAGAGCCCGGGGTCGATCGGCGTAATTAAAATTGATGCGCCTTTCGGGTGGGTCAGAGAGAGGAAGAGTACAAAGCGCTTGGGCGCGTGGGCGTTTCGTACCGTGGAAGCAACGCAACGGCCATCCGTGGAATTGAACGTTTAACGTCACACTGAAGGCCTCCTGGCTCTCCTCCATACACACCTTTACGAAACGAGAAACCCGGAGAAAGAGGGAGTGCGCGAGAAGAGTCGCTCGAGTCTGCGCTCTTCGCACGTGTGCTCTCATCGTGCGAAACACGCGCCGATTATAGAGAGAAAGAGAGCGAGCAAAAGAGAGAGAGAGAGAGAGAGAGAGAGAAGAGAGAGGAGAGAGGAGAGAGAGAGGAGAAAGAGGGAGAGGAGAAAGCGAGAGAGAGAGAGAGAAGAGAGAGGAGAGAGAGAGGAGAAAGAGGGAGAGGAGAAAGCGAGAGAGAGAGAGAGAAAGGAGAGAGTAATAGAGTGAGAGAGAGAGAGAAAGGAGAGAGTAATAGAATGAGAGAGGAGAGAGAAAGAGAGAAAGAGATCGGAGTAGGAGAACCGAACGGACTTTTGCCAAAAACTTAAAAGATCGTACGTTCGATGATGGAGGTGGAAATCATGACAACGACTATGGCACATGACGATGATGCATCGAGATGTTAGGAACGAACCACTCGACGGTAGTTGCACTGCGTCAAAACGACGCAGTTCTCTTCTACACGTTGATAATGATGATGGCGACGGCGACGACGTTACGCGGCACTCTTCATTTCAGAAATCAAGCATCAAGGGAAAACCGTTACCGTCGAGTGGAACTCGAAAATCGCGAGGAGATATTTTATGCTTCGAAAAAGCAACGTTTTTCCCTTCACGCGTGTACCTGCATACATATGTGACGATTTGCAAGTACTCGGTAGAGTCTGCGGAACGTTAGCATATTCAGGAGCCCTACGGGGAATAATTAAAGTCTCCTTTTAATTTGAATTCGTAAAACGAGCGGAGAAGTGTCCCTCGGCGAAATTGAATTCGTTCGCATTCGAGATACTAGTTTTCGGTTTGCTCGTTGATTACTCTCCTTGCCTCTTTTCGCCATATATTTTCCTTTCGCGATAATCGAATGGATTTGGGTAAGATATAAAAATTCGTTTGTAGATAGGAAAATGGCGATCGAAGCGATCGCAGCGAGTGGACACTCGTTATCTTATCGTTTTGTTTATACTACGAAAGTGTCTCTCGTTACATTCATCGGATTTGAAGAGATTTTTATCAACGTTTAAATATCCACCGAGCGGCCGTTTTAAAGTTTCGAGTACCCGGCGAAAGGCTTTTTTATCCTCCTTCAGCTTCTTCCTTCCTCCTCCTCCTTCTCCACCATCGTGTTTCGTTAGGCACGATCTTGCTCTTCGTAAAAACAGAATTAGCATCTCTAGGGAGTTCAAGGTTCGTTCGAAATAGTGCCGATATTCGTAGTACGTCCACAACCTGGCAATTGTACAATTTCGTAATAAACCAGCACCGGTGACAGTTTGACAGAATGGTCGATGTACTTTGAGAAATAGTTCGTCAGGCCCCTGTCGCTTCTCGCACGAGATAAATTCTTTAAAAACTCTCGCCATTCGTCGAGTAATTTTAATCGATCTCGCGATAGGTAGATATACACGAAGAACGAGCCGTGCCGTGATTTTCATTCGTAGAATCGGATTAAAAAGAGAACTCGCTTCGAAGTCCGGCCCAACCTAATCGAATTAGGAATTTAATGATGCGCGTGTACGCGCAAGTTAATTCCGCCTAACCGCCCACTTAAACTTTTTCCTCGCGCTTCGTCGCGACTTTCGGTCGAGCAGGTAAATGTAAAACGCGACGCATAAAAAATTATGCTTCACTTCATCGAGCACTTCTTAATAAAATAAAAAAAATTAATAAAAAAGAAACAGGAAAGAAGAATTGAGACTTACTTCGTTTTGGAGAGATTCGGATCGCTGGTCTTTCGCTTTTCCCGCAACTGTCGCTGTAATAAAAATGAAAGAATTAGCTTATTCGCGTTATTTCGTAAAGGTCCTTCTACATTTGTGTAAAGTAAATCGATTACGCGATACTCGATTATCGGAACGTTGTCTCTCACCTTATGATGTATCCGTTCCTTGTAACTTTCAGACCTGTTTATGTTTGACGTCTTTGGCTTACTGGAAATATTTTGCTGCATCCTAAGTAATTGTAAGTAATAAGCAGGGATTAATGTCTACGTAACATAAAAAAGCTTCCGTGGCTGATGGAGATATTATACAAAAATAAAAAAAGTTACCGTATATAATTTTAACGCATGCCGACGATAGCAAAATTCATAATTAACATTCGACTACTATTTATCGATATTATAAACTGTTGTTAACGTGAAAAAAAGAAAGAAGATATGCCTACGTATGAGGATGAAACGATACGAGCAATGCGTTCGGTACGAATGAAAGAAACGTACACGTGCTTTGAGAGATTAATTTTTGATTCGTTTATGTAGCAAGAGACTATAAGGAAAACATCGGATCGATATTCTTCCCTCAAAGATCTAGGGAAAGTTTACGCGTTAAAAAGTTGCCGACCCGTAGCTCGTGCCAATTTCTTTCACCCGTATGACGATAAATGTCAAAACATACATTTCGGACAGTTCTTCTCTAGAGGAAGGATCGTCCATGCTATCGGCGTTTCCGGTTATACCGCCTCCGCGATGTTCTCCTAAAAGCAGAGAATGAGAGAATCAATTATTTAACATCCACCGAGCAGCGTTGAACTTGTAATAAACGATCATATCGAAAATAGTAACGTTATGAACCAATGAGAAGGAGAAAAAGGGGCGGGAGGTACGTCGATCGCGTATTCGACTTTTCGTGGATATGCTCGACGATTCTTTACGGCGTATTAACGCCAGTACGCTACTACGTAAATATTCATTTTAAAAGCGCTCGCTAATATTCTTCGATTACTTTCATTAACGTAACGCTTTACCTCGTTTAATGTTAAATGTTAGCGAGCGAGCGAGCGATCGATCGTTCGACGAATTTCGAACTAAAATGATACACCTCCATGGCCAGAGTGGAACCGACCTAAATACGTGTCGCGCGAGCAGTGAAATGGTAAGTAGTATGTAGAATTTCAAAAGGTATCGAAGAACGAAATAAATCTCGCGATCTATACGCGCGCGCGCGCGCGCGCGTCGTTCTAATTTTACTGGACGGCGGGAGAAGTAAAATCGCATTGGAATTTCTCTTCGCACGAAACTCACAAGATAATTCAGAGATGCTTGTGGCATCTCTCTCTCTCTCTCTCTCTCTCTCTTTTTCTCTTTCTCCTTTCGATCCGTTCGTTTAGCGTACGCGATAATCGAAGTCAGCCTTGCGTCTAATTTCGAGTATTCCAAAACTCGCGTGTAGTTTGAGCCTCGGCCAAGCTGCCAAAGGATGGATCGATCGATCGATCGATCTATCGATCATTTTAGGTATTACGCTTCGAATGTGCTAACGCAAAAGACGTAAGTCTCTCTCGCTCTTTCTATTTCAACCGTACTCTCTCTCTCTCTCTCTCTCTTCAGCGTCGCGAGCCTGGCATTTCTCCAAATACCCAATCTCATATGGAAGAAGCTTATCAGTGGAGCCGAGCGAGCAGCTCGTCGGTCCGTAAAGGCGGCGTGGGTTATACGACTATCTAAGTATAGGAGCACCGCCTTAAAGCAGATTAATGCGAAGCAAAACGAGTCCCTCGGGCATGCCGTCGAACGAGACGAGGAGAGATAGAAGGAGAGAAAGAGAGAGAGAGAGAGAGAGAGAGGGAGAGATGAAGAGAAAGGGAGATAGCGATGAGAAAAATAAGAGAAAGAGATCGGACCACGCGAATGCAGACAGTAACGCGAAGAAGAGGAAGAAGAGAAAGAAGACGAAGAAGAGGAAGATGTTGGAGAGGAAGAAAATTCGAAGATGGGGTCTCCGTCTCCCTGCAGAAACAGTTTCCGGTCTATACGACACGCGCCTATATCTCTCACTCCAAAAATAGATCGACAACTTTTGAGCTTTTCCTCGGGCAACATTTACCCCTCGTACACAGGCCATCCTACCACCCTGTCGATTTTTCATCTATCTCCTCCAAGTAAAAGGGTACAATGATCTCGACCACTTTACCCTTCCAAATTACCATATTTCAAACGCTTCTTTATCGACATTTATCTCTCGTATACTCGTACGTATTCTTGCCAACATATATTCTGCACTCGGACATTGTAATCGAGAAATCAACGTTGTCGTTTTAGGGACCGTAGAAAGAAGATACGAAAAGAAGGCGCATTTTAATGCATCGAGATGTATTCTACGTTCATACATAAATGTTTACACGTGAAGATATCATTCGAATAAATCCTGATAAATTGCTTATTATATCCCTTTATGTTTCGAAACTAAGAAATGTGTGTGTGTGTGTATAT
>JAIFRP010000119.1:438270-458216 GCA_032403825.1 Odynerus spinipes
AAAAAAAAAAAAAGCAATCGAACGAAAAATCTCGACTCGTTTCCTACTTTAGACATCGAAGAAAGTCTACCAAATCGAAATATTACTATCTCGAGTTGGAACATTTAGCGATACAAGATCGTATACAAAGAAAAAAGATTTCACCTTTATTCGACTGGTCCGTGTTTTATGAGAGTCCAAAGAATTGCGATAGTGCGGGATCAGCATCGAGTAAACAAGACACGAACTCACGAATATCTAGATATGCTGTGTTTTTGCAATCTCATGATTATGAAATAGAATACCGTTCTGGGGGGATGAAATGAGGCACGTGGATGCATCGAGCCGGTGCCATAGCGTTCCCGTGCCAGAGGCCAACGCGTATGAACGGACGTCGTCGTCAAAACAAGGCCAGGATAACGAAGTTTGTACGACGACACGGAAGGAACCGAAATGGAAGATGGAAGATGGAAGAAGGTCGGTTGTTCTTCGAATCACGCGAAAAGGGTTAGGAATATGAGGAGAGATTGAAATGATTGTTCCATGTACCTCGGATCACGAAGAACAATGTTACTCGGACGTGTGTCACAATGACGAAGACATCGGTCACGTCGGCGCTGACAATGTTATGACGAGTAGCTACTGGTTCCCGGAAACGAAAGAAAAGGTTCGTATCGTTGTCGCGTTGAGATCGTCCGAGATGCACAGAGCTTCGTTTCGGTCTTCCCCGTTAACGGGAGGCAAGCAAGACGCGGGGATAATGCCTTCATAACATTCCGAAAGACACGGTGCCTTTTTACACCATCCACGTCGACCATTATGGCCCGCTCGAACGAAGCCGTCGACGCAATCGACGTTACATTCTGTTGGTCGTCGATGCATTTACGAAATACGTCCGTCCGTGTTCCCGTGTAGGACCGTGAAATCGGAAGAGTCTATTAAGCCTCTGCGACACGTTACTTTCGAATGTGTATAGTCGTCTCAGACGCTTAATAACCGATAGAGGCACGGCCTTCACGTCGAAAGCGTTTAAAGATTTCGTGGAGGACGAATTGATAGAGAGCATACATAATCCGTTTTTTCCCTGGCACCGACGGCCCTTCGTGAGCGAGGAGATACCAAGGAACTTGTCGTAGGTTCTTGCGTCGACGAACGGGTCACGATATCACTTCACCTTGGCACTGTATTATTTGATAGATTTCCTGACGGATTATTATTTTGCCTCTCGCACTTTCACGGCACATTGTGCTGGGATCGCGCAACGACGCATGATATTATTATGGGCGTTAAGTATCGCGTCGAAATGTTCTAAGCGACCGCTCGTCTCGTCTCGACTCTCCTTACGAACCGCGTATAGATGCGTACGCTTCTGCGAAGGCACTTACTTTTTTTTACAAAATGCACATTGAATCGAACAAAAATACACTGGCTAACAAGTGTCAGCCATCTTGTATCCAGCCGAAGCACAGCCCAATGTCCCACAGTGCACCGCGAGGCTGCCGAGTTCGTACTGACTGCCGAAAGAAGGGAATGGCCGGCGTGAGATTGGTAGGTGGGATCGATTTGCCGTTCCGATTGGTTCCCGACGACGCAACAGCCTGCGCGCCTATCGGTGTACCTCCTCTCTTTCTTTTTCTTTCTCTCTTTCTCTCGTACTCCTTTTTTCTTTCTCTCTCTCTTTCTAATCTTGCGCTGGGACGCTACTACACCAGAGGGCACTCTCCTGATTCGTCCAATCGCAAGGAATCGTGAAGAGAATTCTGTTCTTGTATTGGTTAAATCATAACATGCTTAATCCGTGAAATTTTGTATTCTATAAAATTAAATTGGATTGTATCTTACGAAATTTACATTTAAACATTTAATATTATATGAAGATATAAGTCCATCGATCCATTTATAAATGGTACAAACAATGAAATTGTTTTGAGGATTGTCATAACATCGTATACACAATTATGCGAAAGATCGTTTAATAAGTATACAAAAAATATTTTTATACTTTTATCTTGTGTCGTTATAATTCTTTGGTGCACGGAAACTATAACTATACTAAGTTTATTATATATTATTCATAAGCGTAAATAAATTATGAATATGACAGTCATAATATGTTTGTTTTTATATGATATTAACGATATAAGAATGTTATAATTATATAAAGTATGCTATGTATTAAAATTATGGACGGTTCAATTCTTATAATACCACTCCCCAAAAAAGGATAAAAGAAGTCGTACGGTAATGTCAAGTCCAAATTTGGACCACCCGCAAAATAATATCTGGATGGCTTTGATATATCGTGGAATGTAACAAAACTTACGATATCTATTTGAAGCATGTCTGTGCAATTCTTGACCATACATTTTGGCCAGGATACGTCTAACTCCTCAGAAAATTTAACACCTACGCCTAATATGTCGTAATTCGTTAAACTTTCCGGCTTAGGTAATACGGAGTATAAAATATCGAACTGCATGGACGTTACTAATCCTGAACATTGAAGCCAACCGTTAACAATTTGGCCCGATATGACATTTTGAGGTATTCTATCCAATAGAATTTGTACCCATTCGGAAGTATCGTTATTTGTAAAGTTCCCTAGTTTTGAGATATACATACCATATTGGTCGGTATGTGTTACATTAAACAAAGTGTCTTCCATTAAGAAGTTTAACGTTTTGTTTTGTAATTCTATGCAAGATGTAGTTGTAAAATTATTAGTATTTAATACGACAGAACATTTTAACTTAATATCTTCTCCAAAAGCTATGACGTATCTATCGACTGAACTACATTCTCTATTCTTTTGTCCTAATGGCAAAGTCAGAAAACTCCTAGTTTTATTAAAACTGATATAACGAGATTCTACATTATTAGTTTTATTTATCTCTATAGTTCCTATAATAAGTGGTTTCCCATGAATATAGCCAGGATGCCCGCTACGAGCAAATACCATTTCTCTATTCTGATCAATCCATTCGTAACTTATCTCAAAAGATTGATAAAACTGATGAGAAACATTACCCATGAGAAAATATACGATAATGTTGTCTATACCAAGAGATCCATTATGGGTAATCAAATATTTTACTCCTCTGATAATATCCTGACACATTCCCTTGGAGCAATGACCTAACAATTCCGTGTCATTGCAAATATCCCATGAGTTTCTACAATAATGACTGATCGGAGATAAACATACATTCTTTGGACAACCCTAGAAATGAAAAATAGCATTGATAAGTAGTTAGCATTGTAGAGAGCTTATCTAAATTATATTATTTAAATGTACATACTTGATCCGATGACAAAACATACGTCTGATTAAATAAATGCAACGACTTAATGATGGTAAAATTATTATATGTTGAAGGGAATAAAAATGGATTTTTATTGGACAATTCAATTTGCATACACGAATTTTGCCAATTTTGAAGATATTTCAATGCCTTTTTAAAAGAACATGTTCCTGTAAAACCTGTTTGTAGTAATTCTGAAATAATATACAAAAAACGTTAAAAAACATGAAAACAAAGATATCCGTGTAGTTATTTTAATTATTTAGAATATTACCCAAAGGTTTCAAATAATTATTTTGTAGTTTCCATATAAAATCTCCTTCTTTATAAGTACTACTAACATTGTACATAAACATATTTTGATGGTGTTCAAATTTCCACTTTGGTTTATTTTTGTTTATTTCCGCCCATAAATCTTTTTGATTATGTATAACCTTTAACGAAAAATACATGTATCAATTGATGTTCATGTTATAAAACAATTTTGCTGGTACATATTAAAAATTAACTTACCGAGTTTCTACTGATACTGTACATAGGTGGAAGATTGTCGTAAAGAATGCAGAATAAATTATTGGCTAACTTTTCAAGAATAAAGGGTGTATTATTTCGCTCTATAAAGTTTCTACTGTAACAATAACGACTATCGTACAATTCTGTATGATAATCCTTACAATGAGTAAATACAGTTAATTGATAATCTTTGCAGTCCATATCGCAGCAACAATTAACGTCGCATGATGCCACCTGTTTATAATTGAAACAATTATTTTTTTTGGCAGAGTACTTTAAATGTAACACTGATATTACAAATAAATCATAATTACAGTTAAATCACATTCACATATATCGGATTGCATCTTGTGTATGGAATGATTTTTTATTTCCACATCCAATTTATTTAGTGTAATTGATGGTGTAGTCTTATCGAGTTGTGTACTTTGTGTTACATTAATTAAATTATTACTGGGTGTAGTTTCAGGAATATTTGCAATGGTGACATTTGGGAAACTAATTGATGAAACATTATCTTCCTCGTATGTCTCTGTATAATTATCAGTCTCGGGAAATTCATCACAATTTGTTCCTTTCAAACATGTAATTATATCTTCGATGTTTTCTAGGTAAACAAATTTGTTAGATAAAAAGGTGAAGAATAGTAATACAAATATCCTCGTCATTTTTATCTTTACTACTTAATACTTCTTCATAAATGACATCCAAACTTTTCAAAATTTCTGGCAAGTATATGCAATTCAATCTGCACAGTACCCATACTTTCTGTAAGTAATTCAAATCTATCTATAGTGTTCACTAAAACACTTGGAGATTTCAATTGTAAAACTACTCCTAAGAATTTGTCTCTGAGTCTATCTTTCCAATCGCCTATATTAAAAGGAGCAGATATAATTAATTACAAAATATTTTTACTATATAACTTACGTTTTAAAATATTTTATACCAACCAATTGGTTTCCATGTATGGCAATTCAAAGAATGAAATCCAGGAGATAAGGGAATATTACAAACGCCATAAGAATTAAATAATATTCTTCCATAACTATCTCTAGAAAATATCTGTAAGAGCAATTTTGGAGAATTTTGCAATGTCTGTGTTGCATAATGTATATCAATTGGATGATCCCAAACTGGTTCATTAGTATAAGTATCACAACTCTCTTGAGTTTGTCCTTCTTCAGTACCTTCTATGATTTTCCAACCGTTTCCTATTGCATTATAATTTTGTTAGACTTATTGCTTCGTTATTAATTACTTATAGGATAAAAAATAAAAAAATAACAGAGAAATTTTTATTGTTTACCAGTATGAAAACTCCATTTACAAAAAAGTTCTGATTGTTTAAAATTTTTGGCTAAAGCAATCTGTCCAATAATATGCAGCTCAGCCATATCACAAAATCATGTTTCCACTTTCACGTTTGAAACTAGGCATAAAAATGAATCACTTAATTATTATACTATAAAACATGTTTCTTATACGACGCATAATTTTATACAAAAATGTACCATATATCAATGTTAACCAAGTTTTTAAAAGATTATAACCAAATTATTAATTACCGTGTAAACTAAGTATATACTTTTCTTTCATTCCATTTTTAAAATGTAAAGAGACACGTAAATTCATTCATCCTAAAAGAACACCTACGATGGACACGCTGTACCCATGAAAATGGAAAGCCATCCAAACATAAACAAACCGTAACGATGCAACCAGATGCAACGTATATCACACTATCACTCCAACACTTCATAAGGGCCGAGCATTTGCCGCGTATGTAGTCCGCGTTATGATTGGTTAGAAAATTTAAATTTCTTTCCATGGGATTGGCTCTTGACAAGTAATGTTAGCGCCATCTATCAAAAAGTGAACTTTAACTGGTCATACCATAACCAAAATCTGTTGAAGTATCAACTGTTTTATAAAATAAATACGTTCATTATTCATATTTATACACAAAACTATTACGAAATATACATATTAGTTCGTAATTATATTATAATGACTACTAAGATAAGACATGTACTATACAAAAAGGTATATAATTTTTGTTTTAATTCAAATGTTAATGGTATTTAAATGTAAAGATTATCCTCGGGTGAATTTAAAAATCTACCAAAATATTAATTTTTAGATTGCAGAATCTCTAGGAAATGTCGAAGATGCAAGCAAAATAATTTCCCATTTAAATGTACAACATAAACAATTGGGAGTATATTCTTTTACACTTCCTTTAAAAACAAAACAGTATGATGTTAGAAATAATATTCAAACTATATTAAATTCTGACATAAAAACTGATTTAAATAATATCACTATCGAAGAAGATATATTATCCATCAATGTATATAGAAATGATTACATTAAACAGCTTCTTGAAAGCAATTGCCATAAAGTAGTTCCTATAATACTTACCAATGATAATAAAAATATTATAGTTGAGTTTAGTTCACCAAATATTGCCAAACCATTTCACTTAGGTCACTTGCGTTCAACAATTATAGGAAACTATGTGGCAAATATAAATAGTTTTTTTAACAATAATATTAAGAAGATAAATTACTTAGGTGACTGGGGTACTCAATATGGCCTTATTCAAATTGGAATGGATATGTCCAATTTTGATAGTAAGGATATTAAAAGAGATCCTATTCGACATATTTATAATGCATATGTATTTGCCAATAAATTGGCAAAAGATGATCCTACTATTATGAATAAAGCTAAAGAAATTTTTAGACAATTAGAAACTGGAGAAAGTATTGCACAAGAAGAATGGGAGCTATTTAGAAAATATACAGTAGAGGAACTACAAAAAACTTATAAGAGAATAGGCATAACTTTTGATGAATATCATTGGGAATCTATGTATAGTACAAGAAATATCAAAGAAATATTATCATTAATGGAAAAAATGCATTTACTAACAAATGATAAAGAAAATAGAAAAGTGATAAATATAGATTCCGAAAAAGTTATACCTCTCATTAAAAGCGATGGAACATCGCTCTATTTGACGAGAGATGTGGCAGCAGCTATTGACAGGTATAAAAAGTATAATTTTGATTCAATGTATTACATAGTCGACAATACACAGAGTGGGCATTTTACTAATTTAGTACAAGTATTAAACAAAATGGATATGTCTTGGGCACAGAGATTAAAACATGTAAGATATGGACGAATACTTGGTATGAGTACTAGAAAAGGTACAGCTGTATTTTTAGAAGATATTTTGAATGAAATAAGAGATGTTGTGAAAGAAAAGCAGATGCAATCTAGGAGTAAGTTATTTTCACTTACTTAAATTTTTATCTACTAAAGGAAATAACAAAATAATATCTATCTATTTTAGCAACTAAGGTTTCTTTGAATATGTCCGACAACAGCTCTGATATATTAGGAATTTCTGCCATAATAATTAATGACTTAAAACAAAAGAGGCAAAAAGATTATACATTCGATTGGAATACAGCATGCAATGTAAGACTTATAATGATTCTTATTTTTTTTTACAATACTTGGTGTCTGTAGTGGTAATTATCAAAATCGTTGTATCGTAATACCAGATAAATGGAGATACTGGTGTAAAACTGCAATATGTACACTGTCGTCTAGTTAGTTTAGAAGAAAACTGTGGTGCTACTTTTGTACCTGAATGCGATCCATCCCTTTTAAAAGAACCAATAGCCGAGGACTTGGTATTTATAATTAGTAAATTTGATAATGCAGTATTGAAATCTTATCAAGATTTAGAACCATGCATTTTAGTTACATATCTTTTTCAATTGAGGTCAGTACATATAACATAATAGCCATGATATTTTATAAGAATTTTTTCAAGAACATTTTTTTTGTGTAGCCAAGTTATCAACAAAGCTTTGAAAATATTGAAAGTAAAAGGAGAAGCTGCAGACGTTAGTAATCAAAGACTACTTCTCTTCCATGTGGCAAAAAATGTTCTTTCTCAAGGAATGAAATTACTTGGTATAACACCACTAAACAAAATGTGATTGCATTCTATATAACATATTATATATGATTAAAAATCATGGAGAGATTATAAATGTTATAAATGTTTGTTACATTTATAAATTATGCCATTTGTCAAATAGATACCAATTGTATTAATATGCATTTGTATTTCAACGACACAAGGTGGCAGAATTGATTAAGGTAAAGACTCGTTTAAATGTATGATTCTATAATTATATAATTTTTACATTAAGAAATATTTGGCAAATTAACGTTTCTTCCACGTAAATTTCCTTCGTGCTCCTTCCTGACCAAACTTCTTCCTCTCGCGTCTCCTCCAGTCTCTCGTCAGCAGACCAGCTAAGAATTTATTCATTATTTTATTAGATACCGTATGTCAATAATGTAATACAAACGTAATTGTAATGGTATATCTTCCACTTACCAATTTTCATTTTATCTATAATGTTAGAAGAAACGAAACTCCGGAGACCCCACGCAATGCCCCATCTTATCGCGCCTGATTGTCCGGTAGGCCCTCCACCCTCAACACTGGCTTGGATGTCAACTTTTTCAACCATATCCGTAAAAATTAATGGAAATATTATCTGCAAAGAGATTCTTTTATCAAAACATGTTTTCTACCTGTATATCGATCACAAGGTATGTCACATAAAAGAACCTACTGTGCAAGGAGAATAAAATCTTAGATATATATAAAAAAATATAACCACTAACATTTATATATAATCGTTATAATGTTTGTTCGTAAGAAATCTCTTCTTTACAAATTATCCGAAGATTTTCCTGGTAAAAGAAATAAAAGATTAAAATCGCATAAAAAGGTCATATATATTCTATAAACCAGGTTGATTCGTTATATCAGTCTTTGTAATACGTTAAGTAACTTTTAACAATATTAATAACAGGAAAAAAATAATTAATAAAATCCATACATTGACTATACAGATGTAATCGTTCATGTTCACGTACACTTTGGCCAACTCATACGTCTTTATTTTTTGCCAGTCGGGACACAATATCCTCCAACATTGAGTTCGTATACAACAATTGTGCTTTAAGCGATTTGATAGTTTCTTCGTGCGCGGTCAATCTCATTGACAATTCCTCGATAGCCAATCGCAAACCAGATTCAGACGATTCCTCGCTCTGTTGCTTCATCCACGTTACGTGGTCGCTAAGACTGATATTGTCATCGTTGATATATGGCATATTCTTTTGGGCGATCTCATAAGCAGCTTTCAAAATGTCCTTGGGCAATCGTTTCTCCAAAGGGTTTAACGGCTTTACGACGAGAACGTGTTTTCGATTTTCCACGTCGATTTTATGATCGGTCATCCATTTTCGAAAGGTATATGGTATAGATGCATTATGTAGCACCATTTCGGTAAATAAAATTAGTTTCGTTTGCCGCACGAGCTTGGTAAGACCCGCGTGATTCCGTAAACCATTGATATCGTGTACGGCAATGCCGACTAATAAATTCATTAAAATCACCGTTACAAAAACGATGAAGAGAGTAAAGAGGATCTGAGAGCATACCGACAGCGGATGATAAATGACGAAAGGACCGTCGGCAACTTGATCGGCTTGATTGATCAAACCCTCAAAGTCCAATTCGCCAGCCATCATGGCTAGCACCTTGATCAGTCCGGTAAAAGGATTACCAAAGGCTGGTTCGCCAACGAAAATAACACAGAAGCTAATCGTGAAGCCTATTAGCAATCCGGAATAGGCTAACAAAAGTTTAGCAAACTCGAACTGTATATGCGTGAACATGGCGACGTAAGTTCCGAAAGCGGGTAATTGTCCGACCATTAGCATCAAATTTGTCCAGGCGCAAAGTATGGCGAACGCACCGACATAATTTTGCCAGTCGTATGTTCGTCCCGTGTAAACGAATGATGTAACGAAGACGCTTATGATAACTATACCGTCCAGCACGTTGTCTATGTTCGAGAAATATTGTTTCACCGACTTGTATACCATGAAACCGAATATTTTCCTCGGTATCGTGACGCACGTCAGCACGAGACAAAGGTACCACTCGATCTCGATAACGGGTTTTCTGAATAGAAAGCCCGAGATTCGTTTGCTGTTGCAGATCTTCGAACTAGAAGAATCACCGTGATTATAGCACTTGTATGCCAGTGCCGTGAGAACATACGTGGTCATGCAGATTACCGTCATGGCATAGAGGAAGATCCTCATCAAATAAAACTTCCTTATCTTCTCCCACTTGAGATGAAGAAAAGCCATCACCAATGGGTGAGATAGTAGATCCTTCCGACGTTCTTGCACGAAGGTATTGATGAAACTGGTTTCGCATTGATTGTTGCTCGGGAACAGAAGGTCAAAGTGCAATCTCATCTCGAATTCTCGATTGTGCGGTACCGGACGCCTGAGTCTGATGGAAGCATCGAGTCTTTGTCGAAAAACCTGGAGAGATTCGGGTATTTTTCTTAGTATGATATTTAGGGCGGATAGTCCAGCGCTGGTGGTAGCGCTGATGTCGGCACCGGCCCAAATCAAAGTGTCCACGCAATGGGACTGCTCGTTCAAAGCTGCTATATGAAGAGGAGTGAAACCCGTTCGATCGGCTGCATTTACCAGGGCACCGTGCTTCAATAAAAGCTCGACCAGCTCCGGTGAGGAGTCCGTACTCATTACGGCAAAATGTAATGGCGTCCGATGGGTTCGATCGACGGCATTTATGTTACTACCGGGTACGTCTAACAAGAGCTCGACGCAAGCTATCGATTGAACGAAACAGGCAACGTGAAGGGGCGTCTCTCCGAGATGATTCTTTTCGACGACACTGGCACCCCTTTCCAGGAGCACCTTCACCACGTCTACGGCTCTCGCTCGGATGGCACAGTGAAGTATAGGCTCGATCACCTCCTCGTATGCTGATGCATTCAGTTTGGCGCCGCTGTCCAATAGCAAAATGGTCGCTTCTCTGGATTTCCCCGAAACCGCGAAGTGCAGAGGCGTGTAATGGTTCGTTGGGTTCTCGCAATTAACGTTGACGCCTTTCCTGATGAGATGTTCCAAGCAAGCCACGTTTCCGCTCAAAGAAGCTGCGAGGATAGCGTTCATACCTGTGCAAGGCTCGATGAAATCAATATCGATACCCGATTCCTCTAATGTAGGTAGTAAATGAGAGAGACCGCGATAGCAGGCCCACACGTAAGCGACGTTCCTCATTCTCTCGTCGAATGGTATTTCTGGTGGCACGACGTTACCTTTCTCCATCTCCAATAACAGCCTTATCTCGGTCACTTTGAGTATAGACCAGAGGACGGACCTGATGTTGGTGCCGTCGACGCGTAAAGCGTTTCTTATAGCTTCTAAATTATCAAAAAATAAACTCTCGTCTGCCGGTGGCGGATCACCTGCATCGATCTCGACATGTTTGTTCGTAGATTCGGCCGACGGATCCTCAATTACCACAATCTTCTCGGGACAATAGTCATTGACGGGTGCGCATCTGGCGGATCTATAGGTGGAAGCCAATCTCACGGATAAAGGATCTTCGCCGTTTGGACGATCGTTCAAGCACGACATGGAATACAGTCGTCGTCTTCCCTCGTTGTGCACGAACGTTGTTGGCTTTAGCGTGTCCATCATAGTTTCTTGTAGCTCACCGGTGGTTGGGCCGTCGTTGGTACGAGCACGCAGATCACGCTCATCCTCGTGCATCCTTTCCCAGGTAAGAACTCCGTGTTTCGAAGTAGCCTCTTCGAAGACGCGAGGAAGGCGGCTCTTTCGTGATGAACGTAACTCAGCCCACTACTACGTACTTATCGTTCGTCGCGATCTCCTCTCCGCGGAACATCTCAATCATTCGTAGGTATGTCCGTCTCTGTCTCTCGTTTTCTTCGTCTATCGCGTCACGTCCCAAAGTCGTTTAGATCGTTTTAAGAGAGAACGCTCTCGTCATTGCACTACACGCGACTACCGGTGTCGCTCGACCGAGTGACTTATATCGTTTGTGCGTTACATTGCAACGACAACGAGAAAGAGAAGGAGAGAGAATGAGAGAGAGAAAGAGATCTATATGCTCTATATATAGAGCTTAGGACGTTATCGCTTGGATTCAGCAGCTACAGGACTCAGCGACCCCGTGTGTTTTTGGCCGTGAACTTCGCGGGACACCGTCTAACGGGACAGGGTCGCACAACCACGCGCGTAGCGCGGTACCCAACGGAAACGATCGTACGCTTTCTCCCACCGATTTCTTCGAACCTTTAGGCTATTCTTCGCCTTTGATACCAATGAAATCTTTGCAGAATCGTTTTGGAATGTTCTAGGGCAAACTCGTTGACGATAGACGGAACTTTATGCTCGTGGCGTACGTAGACACGTGGAAACGTTCGTGACTTCACCCTTTCTGATCTCCAAATCGTATTTTCGATAATTATTAATACAATTCGAGAATCCCCTCGTGGCTCGTGCTTCTCGTGGCCGCAAACGCGAGAACGAAATTTATGAATCGAGGGATAGCTTTCTCTTGGCAGAACTTTAAAGAAAGTCCGCTTTCTTCCACCACCACTACTACCGCTAGCTTCACCAGTGGAAAAGCAAAAGACAAAAGTTTATCGCGTTCCTCGAGCTCCTACTCTCGAATCGATCGCACCTTCTTTTTTTCGTCAAACTTTCTGCTGAGAAAATCGATCCTTGCTAATTATATTTCCCAAGTAATGCGATCGCGAAATGAGATCTGGAACTGTTTCCTCCTTCCACGGCGATTAGCTTTTTTCTTCTTATGTTAGTCGCGTGAAGTTTTGTACGCCTATCTTACGTAGACGTATCTTCGCCGAAGCTAATTAAAATGGTATTGATTATAGAAAGATATGCAAATACGTTTTACTATCCGCGTGCGCGCGCGCGCGCGCGACATACTCGAACGGTGTCAATCGGACAATAATCGATAATCAATCGTGGAACAATGGTCTTCTCGAGTGACGATGCCTCATAGAGAGGATAATGACGATCGTAGTCTCGAAATGTTCCGCGAGGGATCCTTTGTAATTTTTTGATGGATTTAGCCGCAGGTACAAGCAGTTACGTCGAGCACGACCGGTTCGTTCGATTGCCTCGCGAACACTACTTCGAGAATTGGTTGCTTGACGACAAAGTACAAGAAGAAAAAAGGAGGTAATGAAAGAGTTGGGAAGAGGGAGGGAGATACGAAGCCAAGTAAATAAATGTACGATGTAATGTGATTTCGACGTCTCGGTAAGCTTGAAAATGCTTCAATGTCTTTCACAATTTTTTTCTAAACATCGAGCGGAACGCAGCCACGTTATCGTCTCTTCTTTCCGTTTTGCGTTAATTCCATAACGTGCGATCACGTACGATGCATATTTTCAAAAGAACGTATATCCAATATTATCGTGTTTGTTATACAATCGTACGGTCGTCTCGTGAGCCGTTATTCGTAGCACATAAGATGCTCCAAAGGATTATCATCGACCAAATACACGATTCTGGCTTCGCAAATATCACTCAGAACCAAAAGGCACTTATACCTCTTTCCATTTCTAAATTTCTACTTTGCTCTTGTCGAGTACCTTTCACCGACTGTGGGCTACGTTGACTTCGTCATTGGCGTGTCGATGTATTTGTATTCCAAATTTTCGCGACGATGACGATGAGAAAGATTATGTTTCTTATGTCAGAGAATCGCGTGTCTTTGATTACAGTGTGCAGGTATCTCTCGATACGAGATACGAAGTTGGCAGTTATCTCGATAACAAATAGCAGACGTTCCATCGCGAGAAATCAGAGCTGTACGTTTCGCGATTATGCGGATAATCTATTTCGACCTTATTTTTGAAACTCAAGTTATACGTCTCCGCGAGACTCAAATAAATTCTGCCTGAAAAACTCAACGTCCTTGTCATAGTTTGTTCTAACCAATTGCGATCCATACTTACAACACACCGCCCATCGTTTTACCAATAAATCCGAAAGTTACGCGGACCGGTTCTTGAATTTTAAATCGCGCTATCCTTTCTAGCCTACTCGATACGTTTCTCCTTTTATTCCGGACACCCGCCAAAATGACTCGTAAGATATACATATACTATAATCACCCAAAGTCTATATATCACTGTCAATCCGCTCCTTTCGTATGCAGTTTTAACGAGGCTGCAACTACTGAACTTTGCACGGAATCAAAAGCGGATGTTTCAATAAGATTCTCGGAATCGTATCCTCGCTTCTTCCCAATTAACTGATGCAAAAAGTAACCTAAAGTAAAGGAAGAATAAAATACTAGTATGTTTATTCGTATGTATATGAAGTATTTGTAAGTATGTTTAAATGCGATTCGCGGAATCGCATTTTCGCTTCTTCCCAATTAATTCATGCAAAAAGTAACCTAAAGTAAAAGAAGAATAAAGTATCAATTCTTCGGATAAACAAGATTGAACACTTTTTATCAAACCAGAATAATATATAAAATCAACGTTCTTTAATAGGAAATAGTGTTAATATAAGGCTGGATTATTTCAGGTTTAATTACGTGCAAGTGCAATAATGTAGTAAAGTTCCCGTTAAACCAGTTACCGATTAACATATTGCGTTAAACTCTTCAACGCATTGAACGTGTTACCGGTAGCATAAATCACGACGACTGATACTTTCTATAGATAGCTGGTAGAAATGTATATATATATATATATATAAATTTTCCACGTCAAGAAGTTAATTATACCAACAGTTTCTCGCTTACCATATAATGAAACGATTAATTAAGTAAAACAATATTAGCAAGTGTGGTAAAATGTCGTTAGCGTATAAAAATCGTCTAGCACCCTCGTAATCGGTAATTAAAAGCGGACGATGTAGAAGTCTATACACATATGCATATAAGTGTACACACACACGCGCGCGCGCGCGCACGCACACACACACACACACACACACATGTTGTATATGTAAGCACGTGAGGATTACCTTAACAAGATAATTTAGGATTATTTCCTGTAAAGACGTTGACAATAATTGTCTCGATATAATTGCTCATTCACGAGGCGATGTGTTTTGATGTGTTGTAAAATGTTCGTGATGCGACTTCAACGATCTTACCACAATTCCTCCAAATCTTGGAATGCTAACTTTGTATGCATGTATTGTAACCGGTTGAATAATCGGCATTTTTTATTTTCTTGCTTTAAACGCAGAAAGAACGAAAAACTGCCACAAGAAGTGTCACGATTTCGTTCTCGTACCGTAGTCGCCAACGTCCTCGTATTTTAAACTACGTGAAGTATAATTTGTGAAGACTCGATAATCGGCTTTATCGAATCAGTCTTTTAACAACGCGTATACCGACGAACTATTGATGGCACTCGTGTTTCATCTACGACTAATGGCTTTTATATTACGATAATTATAAGAAAAAAGATTTTTGCAACTCTCAATAAAGAATTTCAAAGTGTGATGACGTAAAGCAGCCAAATATTTATGTATTGCTATATGATATTAACACGACACAAACGTGTTATTTTTTTAAATTTTTCTTTCAAACAAATTATGTACGTAACTATGGTAGTAAATATTTGTATTATGCATAAAAGATAATAAATGCATGTGGTAAACAAGAATAGTGTGCACGCTTAAGAGGTAATAATTTATTTATAAATAGCAATATATCATTCGTAGAGAAGTATAAAAGATTATAATTACATCGTATTTTTACATTAATTTATTATATACATTATTTACTTCTGCACGACCGTTTTACGATACATGTATATGTATATGTATATGTATATACTCTACTTTCGTTATCTTTTATAATAATTGTGTCATGGACGGAACACAGATAGGCAACTCGTAGCGCATGATACAAATTTGTTAGTTTTAAAAAAATATATCATTTTAATCCATCTCATATACTATAAATCATCGTAGAGACGTAGAAATCTTTTTAATGCGACAATACGTCTCTCGACATAGGAAAGATAAATTTTATCCGCGTGAAAAACAAAATGAGCCATCAATACTATTATAATATTAAAAAATATTGTTTCACGCGGATTTCCATCGAGTTCAAGTTCCTAGTTAAACTAACTATCGTAAAGCTAACATCCTGTAGATCATTATTACATACATTTCAGTTTGTAGTTATAACTTGACTAGTTGTCAAAATTTGGCATCCTTGATTAGTTATGACTTCTTTATCGACTTTAACAAAACAAGAAAAAAATTCAACCACTCGATTACGCGTTCGTCAAATATCGAGCTACGATCTATTCGATCTTTTTTATCTCGCGGGAAAGTCCATCGTTAAAGACAAAAAACAAACCGGAGTCTAGTAAACAAGCGATCGTTGCTGGAATCTTAACGAGTTACGCGATATTAATTATCCAATTAATATCTCGTTGATCGCGGATCCGATCTAATCTGCCTCTAATTATTCTCATCCTCTTGCCGGTCTTGATTATATCTCTTGTCTATGGCGAGCGCCATTACGAGATCCTGCAGAAGTTGGTGATTCTTCTCACAAATTTTTCTTACTTCCACGAGCTCGTCCTTGAGCTTGCCGCTGTCCTCGGCGAGGACATCATCCTCGTTCACGCGTCGTCGCATCGTCGAGTACGCGTCGCTCTTGAAATACGTGTAAGACGTGCTGTTACTCTTCTTGCTCGTCAAGGTGCCGGTTAAAAACTTCCGCTCTTTCGCGACCTTGTGAGCAGCTGCCAAAACGTCACGAGGTAATCTCGTTTCTCGAGGATTCAACGGCCTGACGGTTAAGATAGCTCGCATCGGAGACGGTAAAACTACGGCGGTCCACCATAGAAGCTTCGTCAATCGATTCGGCAGGAGTCCAAGAAACAGGGCTCTTTCAACGTCGCAGATGAGTTTCGTTTGTCGTACGAGCTTGGCAAGACCCGCCGTCTTTTGAAGACCCTTTATATCGTGAACCGCGATTCCCACGAGTAAATTCATGAGTACGATCGTGACGAAGAGTAGGAACAATACAAAGGATAATTGAGCGGATACTTGAAGCAGGATCCACGACGCACCGCCTACATCGACAGATTTACCACCTTCCTCTTCGCCTGGGAAAAACAAGTCCTCGAAATCGAGTTCGCCGGTCATCATTACGAGGACTTTAATGAGACCGGTGTGAGGACTACTGAAAGATTTCGATCGGGGAAATATAACACAGAAGCTGGCGGTAAAGCCAACCAGTAGACAGGCGTATGCTAACAAGAGTTTAAAAACTTGCGCTTGAACGCTAGTGAACATGGCTACGTACGCACCGAACATCGGAAGTTGTCCTATCATCAACATAAGATTGCTCCAACCACAGAGTACAGCGAATGCACCAACGTGACTCTGCCAGGTATACGTTCTACCTGTATAAACGAAAGAAGTAGCAAAGACGCTCAGTATCACGCACCACTCGACCATATTCTCGGCTTGGGTGAAGAATTGCTTGACAGAGAGATACGTCAAGATACCGGTTAATTTTCGAAGAGCTTCTAACACGGTAAGAACTACCAAAGAGTACCATTCCACTTCCAGCACCACGGGGTGTCTATAGAGAAAACCATTTAATCCGGTAGTATTGGCGCAAAGAGGTGTACTCGGATCGTCCATTTGTCCATGCGACTCGTTGTAACAATTATGAGCCAGGGCGGTGATCACCCAAGCGGTGAGGACGAGAACATAAAGCAAATAGAAGAGAAGCCTACCGATATAATATTTTTTAATTTTCTGCCATTTAAGATGAAGAAAAGACTGACAAAGAGGATGCTCCAGAATCTCCTTATAACCTTCCTTCACAAAAGTACCCAAATAACCGATTTCCCCCTTTTGCTGATGTTGCAACAGCGGCTGAAAGTCGAGTCTCAGCTCGATCTCACCGGTGGCCGACCTATGCTGATGAAGCGTGATCGAAGCGTCTAATCTCTGCTTGAATACATCCAAGGATGTCGGCGTCTTGCGCAAAATTAGCGAGAGCGCGCTCGTACCCCCCTTCGTTCTTGCACTTAGGTCACCATTATGTTCTATCAGTATATCGACGCACTGTGATAATTCGTTCAAAGCGGCCACGTGAAGCGGAGTATAACCATATTTATCGACCTTATTAACATTTGCCCTCCAAATGATAAGAGTTTCCGTGACATCGTAAGCTAATAACGATCTACCTAATGCCAGGTGAAGAGGTGTCCTACCGTCGTTGTCTTCGACGTTCGGATCGCAACCACCTTTCCTGAGCAAGAGCTCGACACAATCTATGCAATGAGCACGAGCGGCCATGTGTAACGCCGTCTGGCCCCTGTTATTCTTCGCATGGACGTTCGCATCATTTTGTAACAACAGATCCACGTTTTCGATGCATCCAGCTTCTGCGGCAAGATGCAAAGCCGTATCACCTTTCTTGGTTGACAGATCAACGTGGCAACCGGCTCGTAGAAGTATATTTAAGCATCCTACATCTCCTCGATCTACTACGTAATGTATCGGCGCGTAACCATTAGAATCCAAGCGATTCAAAGATTTATTATTCGGCGCCAAAATTCTCAACACTTCCAGAGCGTTACTACGAGCCGCCACGTGAAGTACCGTCTCTTCCGATTGCGGCATTTCTTGCAAGATACCTTTCTGCAAGAAATAGTGGGCCACCTCGTAGGAGTTACCAAAAGCGGCATAATGAAAAGGTGTATGGCCCTTACCGGCGTTCACATTGGCTCCGTTGCTGATCAAGTACTGAACTCCGACTAGCGAGTTGCTAAACGCGCAAAGATGTAACGGTGTAAGACCTTGCTCTTGTTCGGCGCAATTTACGTTGGCTCCGCACTTGCAAAGGCCGTCGATCAAATCCACTCGACCGAGAAAGCTCGCGTATAGTAAGAACGCATCGATTTCTAGCTGCCTATAATTATTTCCCATCTTTTCCGTATCTTCAACGTCGATCTTTCCCGTCTCGAGATCTTCCAAAACTTGTACCTTACTCCCTATGTGCCTGATGTGCTCGACCAGAAGATTCCTGATGATTTCCTTGTTCACCTGCAGCGTGCAATTGGTCTCCTCGGTGCAGGAGCTGTCGCTGATGCACATGGAGTAACATTGAGCTTCCTCGACGGGCGGTGGCATTCCATAATCGATAGAACAATCCGATGACCAGCTACTACTTTCTATTTGCTGAGAGGACCCATTTTTCGATACCAACCATCGGGTCAAGAGGAAGGGAGTCGTCGTTTTGCATTTCTTCGAGTCGGACATGGTTACTTTCGTGTCGTTCATTTTACCGCTCTCTTTCGTTTTTACCTCTCTCCTCGGGAATGGTAAAATTAACGTCCTCGAGGTATCGCTCATCCTGGGCTTGCAGCCATCGTTCGAACTCAAGTTATCCTTGCGTTCATCTAAAACGTACATAATTCCTTGAATATATTCTCGCGAGATCGTAAAGAAGCGATGGATGTGCTCGAGGCGAAAAGATATGAGATTTCCGTGCTACCAATAACGATAGGTAATCGATGTCGATTACGTTAAAAGCGTTCCTACAGCGATAAAAAAAAGGTAGTTAACATAAACTCAAGATTCCAAGAAATACACATTTACTAATATCATGTTCCGCAAGCGTGACAGTTGGACATTGGCGCGTAGCGATGTTGACAATTTCAAAACGTGGTATTGTCGATTCCTCGGGTGATAATATAAAGTTAAGAGCTTTTGTTCAAAGCCACATACACGCGCGCGCACACGCGCACACACCCCTATCCGTCGATGACGTCGAAAACCGTCGCGAGAAGCGCGTTACGTACGGCGCGAATGTCAATTGGAAAATCGGGCAAATAGATTGCCAAGTACGACGTGTGAGATTCGTTACCTACTGGAACTGACATTATTTACTTCGTGACTTCTCCGCGGAATTAAGGACAAGAACGTTCTCGATAATCGCGCGGTACCAACAGAGGAATGTACTTAAGAACGAGTCGGTGTGACGCTACTTAAAAGAATGCGACTACTTTTCTGACCGCGGGACTGAACGATGATACAACAAACTTGTGCATTTTCGATACGACCACGGTGCAATTACACGTTGGCAAGAAAAAGTTAAACTACAAAGTAAAGATAACGTTCGAAATAATATATATATATATATATATATATAAACGA
>JAIFRP010000119.1:458222-473628 GCA_032403825.1 Odynerus spinipes
GTGTGTGTGTGTGTATATAAACGAGTCGCTACGAAAGAGAAACGCAAAAAAACGCGCGAGCGCGCAGCACACTCCCACACAGACACACGAAAGCTTCTAAGCACGCTAAAATTGTTCTCGGTCGTCAGACGTCTCACGTAAGAAGTGACAGTCTCTTTTAATGACCATTCCTGAATGGGTAAAGTGGAAAATGACAGGAGAGATCACGTAAGGATCGATGAAAAAGCGTCGCGGATCGAGCGAACCGTTTCGATCCGATCGCGTATCTTTAGACCGATGAAAGAAACCGACGATCTACGATAGCGCGTGGCCGTTCGAAAGAATGTCTTCGATAGTAGGATAATCACCTTGTTGTTCGTGCACGGATAACGACATGTACTTGAAGAAAAGTCAGACGAATGTGAGAGCTCGAGGTAACTTCTGTCCTCGACGTATCGCTCGATCGTACCATCGGACGGCCCGATCGACACTGAGCCGGTGCATGCTCCTGCTGCCCGTTCAGACCGGCAACTCTCTTCGTTTTACGTGTCGACTCGCGGAAATATACAGGTGGACGATAGGGTCGACCGGTTCGACCGGACCTACTTATCGTCCACCCTTTAATCAGATTTAGCAGAGACATATCTCGGGGATATGTTTTGACCGTTTCACTGGTAAAAACGATTTAAATAATGTAAATTTGGCGATCGATGACAAGCATCTAAGAACGAGGATCTAACGAGATCCTTTCTTTCATTCTAGCATCGTTTTTTCGTTATTTCACGAAGCAAAAGAAATGTACGTTCACAAGGGAAATCGTGTCAATCGTAATCCGTTGAGTCACCAATTACCGATTCGATTTTTAAAACGTTCCATTGAATTCGTACAGTGAATTGAGCCTTGAAAGAAAGCGTGACTCGTTTCGACTATGTACATTTTGCTGTACGCGTGGGTACGGAATATTCGGTGGAGAATCTATCAGTGTAAATTTGATGCTAAGTACTTTTTTTTATACTACCACGTGTCTGGGTCTAGGATTCTTAAAGTTCATCATTATTTGCATCTTTCTTTGTATCTAGTATCATGACCTTTCGGAACGATAAAATGTAAATCAGAAGTTATACATATTGAAATATTGAAAATAACCGGACATCCTTTTGTTATTTTCTTATGGAACTTTTATCTCGCAAATTATGATATTAGGTATTTTGTCTACGTTACGCAAACTACGTCGAAAGTGCGATCCATATATGGACGATCGATGATCGTGTGGAGAAGAGAAAGTTCGTATTCCTTTCGATCATGTATCTAATTTGGAATGTTAAGTCGTTCGTCACATAAATATTTTAAAGAATTATGCGAAAATAATGTTTTCGCGGTAGTTCGATGCTCTCCGCAGACGATACTGTTTACCGTGTAACTCTTCAAAAAAAGGAGGAAAGCTCACAAACGTGACTGACTAATGAGAATAGTAATTCATTCATCTCCCACTAATATTAAGAATGTCGTTCATATTAGCTGCTCGCAGATCTCTACGTCAGATTCATGCGCGATACGACGCGAAGGTCGTTCTCTCGGCTTGAAAACTTTGGATTGGCATTTACAATTTCCATCGTCTATACTAGCTATAGAGCAAAGTTGACTAGCAGTACCGTCGTCGTCGTCTTCGAGCTATGCAATTGGTCCGATCAGGTATAGACCGGTGAAATCATCATTGTTCGTTATATCATACACGGATCCTGTGTTATATAAACATCGGAACGTTCTTGTAATTATAATCGATATAAATAATCATGACCTTTTGATTACTACTGTGCTTAGTAATAAAAGTTTGAATAACATTCATAAATTTCTAACGTGATTTTATTCTAACTGGCAATTTGTTTAGACATTTAATGCCGTGCTTGAGCGATTCATAATTCGTCTTGTACGAGCATTAAAAAATAAAGAGATTAATAAATTTGTATAAAATGTGTGTACATAATACATAAAATTTTGTACTTACGATGAATTTTTCTGCTATAAAAAACTGCATCGTCGCACTTAACACTAAAGTTGTATAAAACATCCGTGATACATTTTTTTACATACAAAAAAATAACTGAAGGAAAAGAAGTGATTTGATCATTTTTATAGAGAGCAGAATTAGTATGTTTCAATTTTGCATATTCGCTTTGAAAATTTACTTGTGTATAAATATAAGATAAAAATGAAAAACAAAATAAAATAATATACTAATAAAAAAACTCACCTGTTTCCGAGTTTCAATATCGTGGAAGTAAGAAATATCCTTTCCATTAATTATTATTTCCCCTGTTCCTTTACCCCATACTGTTACTCTGGCAACTGAAGATTTTCTCTGGCAAGCTGTAATAAAAAAACATTGCTATTACTATTATTGTTATTATCACAAAAATATTACAACGTGAAATATATTAAAATACTTACGAAAAACTGAAACATACGGTCTGCCTTCGTCATTGTATTGTAACTATAACAAAAGATATATCTAATATTACATTTTTTGTTCTTAATATATGCACGATACATAATTGGTAATAGGATAATATACTTACAGGCAAAGAAGTGCGCTGCTTATCGCTTGACATCAATGGTTTTCGATATTTCATGATAAAGTCATTTTCGTGTTTGGACATTCGATGATTTAAAAGTTTATTTAAAGTCTTGATGATGTACTCGTACTAAAAATGGAAATAATAGTATCTTTTTACTTATTTATGACAAAAAAATATAGTACTTTTCTGCAAGTTATATAAGAATTGTAACATATTCTTAAACTTACATTTTCATCCGTTATTTTTTCAATTAATCTTTTCTCTAATTCCGTTTTTGATATCCACGTAGATTCAATTGGATCACTGAAAACCACAGGGCATAAAAATTTATTCATCGTGTAAAATAATATCTAAATTCTTATGTAATGTTTGGTAAAGCAATTAATACCATATTACATACACTTTATGTTCAACGGGATATGTTCCATTTAATTTAATATATTTATCCTCTAAAACATCCAAACGTTGTAACCTTTCAACGATATTCTGTAAATAAAGATAATATTATTACAAATTGTATGTCAAAATATGATAATTCTTTTATATATGCATGTGTGTTTCTAATTTAAAGTCTTACGTGAAGTGTTTCATAATAGTTAGGTTGTCTTGTATAAAAAAAAGAATGAAATGGTTTTCCATCTGCAGCAAATTCTGCTTCCTTTTGAGGTAAAAAAGTTTCTGTTGGATGCTTCATCATAGGACGTGCTTTACGGTCATATAATCCAGATGGGAATAGATATCTCAATGATTTCTAAATAATGTTTTAAAAATTGCTTGATTTATTATAATTACTAAATATAACATTTCACATTACTATGACTTACATTAACGTCCTGTTGCGTAAAATTTTCAGGATCCATACCCATCATGTTTGCAAGATGTCTCTTGCCTGTTTCGTATTCCAGTACTTCGTGTTTCATAAATTCCTCTATAAAAAAAAAATGATAGAAATAAAATACTTATCTATGTTAGTAAACATTTAAAAAACATTTTTATAAATTATTGTATTAATTAAAACAACTATATAAAAAAACTAACCATATTTTTGTGCACGGTGCAAATAAGCTCTCATGGCTTTACTTAAAACTTCTGTTCGATCTGTTTCATCTGTCTGATTTGTCGTGTTTTGCGCAGTACTGCATGAACGAAATAACGATTCCTAATAGATATAAAAATATAAGTAATGTTACAATGCTGAGGTTAACTTTGGTATCGCATGAAGATTAAAATGTTATACTCATTGACAGTTTAAATAATAAATTAAAAAGTACCAGAAATTGAGTTGCATTTGGTGATACGCCGACAACATTATTATTAATTCTTAATAAATTACGCAAATTTGAAAATCGTACTAACATCGGCACTGCCATGTTTACACTTAAGATTATACCAGATTATACTTATTAAGCGAGAACACACGACAATCGTATTATCCTCCACTATCGATACGTTTATTCGATTGCATCGATCTCGTGAATATCGTGATCGATGCGTGTACTGGACTAAAGAGAGTCATACGTTCGGCTCACCGATTTTTACGAAACTGCATCTCTGCATCTGAAGTGCTATGGCAAAGTAATAACGTGCATCTCTCTAGTGTTCACGAAAAAATTTCAAAACAAAGTTTACATAGAAACTATAGTAATGGTGATTGCGCAATAATCCAGTGCCGTAGCGATTAGCGGTGGCACCTGTAGGCTCCATGCTTTGTGGTTCAATACTCGATATATGTTATGTTTTTTCACACTTTTTCCCGTTTTTCTTAACACTCTTATTTTAAATGTAATGTTGTCGAGACTTTTTACCATTTTACATACTATTTAACAATCATCTCTTACAACTATGCGGTAATAGGAAATAGACGGAAATTCAAATCAAAATAACGTTCTTCTTTTTCCCTAGTTTTCTTCTACTAGTTTCATACTTCAATAATAATCGTCCCCTGCGTTGTCCCGTGCGAAGTTTCTTCCTCCGTTACTACTCGCATCTTCCGCGATTCTTGTACAAATATTGTCTCACTTCCCATCCCCTTTATCCATCTCTCTCACACAACATTCTCGTTCATTCGTCGGTTTCGGTTGGCTCGCTTACGATTGGGCGTTACTTTTCGCATTTCCGAATACGTATCGGCGCAAATATTTAAATGAGTCTTTTTTGTTTGTTAACGTGGCGGGAAACCTTATATAAGCACCCCGTTTCATTCCCACCAACCACCAAGCCAGGGAAGCAGGGTAATTTAACATTCTTACTTACTAAAACCCACCACGTGAACAAGAGTCGGACGGGAGACCGCTCAGGAGGTCCGCTCCCCCTGTAATCACCACGCTGTATATGTTGCGAGGAAGTAACCAGTGCATTCAAATAAGTTTACATTGAAAGGGAAATTAAATGGTAAAACATAGCATTTGGAGTAGTACTTTACAAATTTATTGTATATTTTTACATATTTGCGGATGGTTTATATCATATAAACATAAGAAACATAAACTAAGGCGACACCAACTGCAGCATATGAAGGAGGAATCACCACACGCGCAGGAGTTTTTTAATTGTTCTATTGGGAAACAAATATCGTCTACATTCAAAAATATTGGTTGTTCGTCGGACAGTTTTGAAACATACCATGCATATTTTATCATCTCGGAGAAAATCGGTACCGACAATAAATAATGTACGATGTAATGAGTTTTTATGGCGTCTTCTTTAGACGCTATTTCGCGCTTGTTTTTTACCAAATAAGAACAATTTTGTATCTTTTTAATTAAATTTTTCACTTGCCTGTGGAAGTATACGTTGCATGATTGACAGGCGAAGGTAAATATTTGCGGAATAATTTTCAGTGTAAATGTGGTTAAATTGTATTCGTCGTGAAATAAATCGTTATAAATCACCGAATCCGTTTGGCCTATCTAGGAATCTATTACAAATAAAAATTTGTGTTTCTTTAGATAAGGTTTTATAACGCGCGTCAAAAACGATGTGTATAACTCTGTGGTTAGTTTTCCTGATTTGGAACAAGTCACAACAACGTTTGGACATTGCTGCGACAAAGTTTCTAACGTTTGTGGCATTCGTGAACCAAACGAACCCGCTAACTCTTGCAAACACAAGTACACGTGCGGTAACAATTCTCCAGACATTGTCCACAGCATATTGTACCGTGTATGAATTATATTTGTCATTGTTATTTTGTTATTTTCTCCGTTGTTATTTTCTCCGTGTCTTGCTTAAAAACTGATATGTTTTTAGCTTCACTTTCCGCGAGAGTTCTCCTGTACGTGGCTCGATACTGACAGCCCAATTGTTCGGTATTAATAATAAATTTAGGATCAAAATATCTCACGATCGCTTTTACTTGCTTGCAAAACTTATCGGCAGCTTGCAATGTCTCGGTAAAATTTATGGTCTCTCTAAGGCTAACATATTTTTTAATTATTCTCTGCCGGATACGTTACGTACGGAAATCGTCGTACCCACGAATGTGACGCTTTGAATGTGAAATTCGACGATCTAAATTGCACAGAAGCACTTAAAGCCCATTCTTGCAAATTTCTCGTCGTTACCTGAAATACGATCACCATTGTTTTAGTAATCAAGCGCATGCAGTGGATAAGAACACGTGAAACGTCGCGCCGGTCCTTCCTTACCAACGCCAGACTTTACGTGTAGGTATTCTCTACGTCGCTACGCCGCTTTCTGCGTATCGAGATTTATCATTTCCCATAAACGATGTTGATCCTTCACGACCAAAAGGTATCAAATGTAGAGAATATAACGCTATTTATCCTTCGTATGTACTTCAACTCAAGTATCGAGCCTAGGTATCTCACTGGTAGAGATGAATACCGGATACCGGATATTCGGCGTAAGATGTCCGTTTCGCGCGCTGCAAGAAAATTTATAAACATGTCGCCGTGTGCGCATTGCAGTTTTCTCCATTCGCGGAAATTAAAATCGCAAGACTACATTTTGTTTTAAGTTGTCGGCGAATCTTCCGTTCGCTTAAAATAACTAAAATCCAATCAGCTTTAAATAAAAGCCGTCATAATTGTAAGCCATTTTCTTATTATTTACCTTACAAAGATTTATGTATTGGAGTTGATTTTAGGAAATTGTCGTAATTTTTTGAATATTCAATATCCGGCCGGATAGTAAATTTGGTGCCGAATAGGCCGGATAACGGATAGTTACCGGATAACCGTTTCATCTCTACTCACTACTGTACGGTATTAACCCTTTGGCTACGGCAGACTTTGGCACGCACCGGCCGTACGGTACGGTACGAATTCATTCGCGACGTCCACTGGGTACGGCGAAGTTTTTCGTTAGACATGCATTTCTGAGGAAGTATATTAAAATATTCAAAATACTGAATTCTATTACATTAAACCAATATTACTTGAAGTGAACATTAATTTTAAGCTTTTTTCACAATACTTAATAATAAAATTTAATAATATAATAACGTATTGACGCCTACAGTACCAGGAAGCTAACATGTGTCGGACGCCAATAGACGCCCCTACAGTAGCCAAAGGGTTAATTATAAGTGGCGTAAACCATAAAAATCTAGCGCCGTTCCGTAAAAACTGCCGCGAAGTTTAATCTGTTAAAATAATATGTGGAATATAGGCATAGAACCTTACCTTCAAACCTTCGGCACGAGCCTCCATAAAACGATCGAACGTCCATAAATCAATGCTAGTATACTTATCTTTGGTTGTTCCACCCTTCATAATATCTCTTTCCCACCGTTTCACGTCTTCCTTCCTTTTTAAAGCACGGCATGCTGTTCTTTGCAGTGTTTTCAAGCTCCACCGAGGATGCTGTTTGGTCAATGTCACTATTTTCATTTTTGTCTCTAATGGAATGTATTCCACTGTTCGCATTTCTTTTTGCGGTGGTTCATAATTTTCAGCATCCGATAACTCTTCTTCTACACTGCGGTATAAATTCTCCGCGTCCTCTTCATGGGACAAAATAAGTTCATCATCTTCGACTAGTATTACGTATTCTTCCAACATGTCTATGATACGGCGATGAAGCTCTTCGCCCATTACTTTCCCCTCCGACGATATCGTTACTAATTTATCTCGCGCTATGAGATTGTCAGCCATCAAAAGTTCCTCGCAGTGTGAAAATGCATTTTTGCTAATTCACTGTGAAGTGAATTTACGGGAATCTTCTTCAGGTTCATCGACAGCAGAAGTGCTGGGATATGGATTCATTTTTGTACGTAATTGAAAGTACAGGTATGTTCGATAAATCACTGTGATATTTTCGTTCCTGGAATATGTCCCACTCTTACAGCACTTACTTCACAAGTGATCCTTTTCTACAACGAAATAGATATTACGCCGTAGAAAAGAATCGGGTACTTACCGTGCGCGCAGCACAAGAATACTTTCTGTACGGCACAATGACAACGAGACACTTCATTCGCTTTGCCTAAGGGGACGTTCTTCTTCTTCTTCTTCTATTTTCTATTTCTTGACATACGGAGACGTCCTTAGAGCCTCCACTCTCGCGTAATGATTTCGTTATTCTACCTTTGTTCTTTGTCGTACGCGTTAGCATAGGCGTAAGATCTCCTTAAGATCTCTGTATTCGGACAAAGCATTGCAAAACCTAACTTTTAAAGTTATACCGTACGAGTAAAACATGCTTATTTTCATGTATTTCATAAATATTGCCTTGTTTGTATTGTAACGAACATTTAATATGACATAGGTAATTAATCATGAAGAATGTATCTTTCACGTTAATGTTCCCCCCATGTTTACGCCATTGTATCGTGCGTCGATCGCTCGCTAGTGGCTCGCTACGTTCTTTCTTATTCGATCTACTTTTTTAAACAATCATACATATACCAAATAAACAGAAGATTTTGCATAAACCATGCAGGTTCGTAAATAATACTTATGCTTTTTAATCGACTTCGAAAAGGAGGAGGTTACTCAATTCGATAGTGGGCTATATTGCTTTTTTCCCGTTTACTTTCTTTGTCACGCGGTGCTATATGACTGCATTAGAGGTTGTGACCATTTCCGTCAATAAAGAAAATGCGTGTGCCCTAGACAGCACTATGTAATAAACTACATATATAGATGCTGTGGTGCCCTATGTCCTACGATTCTTCTTCTTCTTCTTCTATCTTGTGGTTATGATGCGTTCACGGTCTTAAGCCATAATCAGGTAAAAATGTCCTACGATTGAATTAGAAGTGGTGGGTCTTTAAGAATACAGCCAATCAGACCCGTATTACTTCCGTTGGCATTCTTGTGCTGCGCGTACTGTGCCACATGTCTCTCTTCCATACCGACGCTGGAGGAAACTTCAACTTTGTCCATCGTTATTTTATCACCTTCGTTTGCAAATAAGGACGCCTTTCACCCAAATCTGAATATCGGAACCTTCTATTTATCCCAAGTATCGTTATGACGGTACATTTCTTCCGTGATAAATTATAAACATTGTAAAGTATGTGCTATAGCTGTAAATTAGCATAAAATAGCATTTCATTTTCCCTCCATTGTAGACTCGTTTGAATTCGCGCGCCGACACGTATTCGGAAGGAAAAGTAACATCCAATTATGAGCGACCAACCAACGAATGAACGAGAGTGTATGTATGAGAGACAAAGAGAGAAACGTTAAAAAAACGGAAAAAACGTTAAAATAACGTTAAAAAACGGAAAAAGTGTGAAAAAACATTAACATATATCGAGTCTCGAACCACAAAGCATAGAGCCCGTAGGCGTTCCCGCTAATAGCTACAGCACTGCATTATTATGCAATCACCACTACTATAGTTTCTATGTAAATTTTGTTTTGAAATTTTCTCGCGAATACTTAACAAGTGCAACTACTTTATCGTTGTACATACTTTGGATGCGGTCCTCTATTAATTTGCAAAATTTCGTAAAAATTGGTGACTCGAACGTCAGAGTTTCTTCTTTAAATGAGTTCAGCATCCTTGCACAATCAACAGGTCCTAGGAATAAGTTCAAATTATTTCTTTTTTTGTCGAGATAGTTAAATATTCGACTCATCAAGTGAATAATTCCACGAAGTAATGACTCAGCTGTACCTACATATAAATATTTGTATTCTTACATTTTAATAAAATAACACTTCAAGATAATTTTTCTTTGCCGTTTGCAAAAGATATTGTCCGTTCCCAATCTATTCAAAGTCCATTATCCATGACATACGTTCCTTTCATCATGGCACACGTCAGCACAGTGCGCCCTCTACTTCATGACTTATATTTGTATATGTGATGTGGAGAATAGATTGGCTTATGTAAAAAAAAAGTTATATTAGGTTAATTGTAAAGCACGTAGCGCGTTAGAATTGTTTCTCAAAATGGTACGTATGTATTTATTGGCACAATAACATTAATGCCAAGAACCAAGACCGTTTAATGTATTTCACGCAGAACAATGTTAGTTTTTCATCTGCAGATGTCAACTGCCACATTAATTTCATTTTCCAAAAAACTGACGAATTTTTACTTAAATTGTACGCTAAAATAATAATCGCTTTTTTAGGTACTTATCGCGGCTGCAGTATGCACGAAGGCGGGAAAAAGTAAGTATTTTTCTCTTATTTTATAATGGTTACACACTCACGCGTTCACGTGTGTGGGTTCATTGGTAATACACCCGGTTCTCTTAAATTACCTATTGTAGATAGCAAGTTAAAGTGACGTATCGCTTACAAATTTATATTTATCAATGTCTATGTCACATTCGGATAGTAACAATTCAAGAATACACAACACAAAAGCATTGCATTATTTAAGTGGAATACTTAAAATGCATTGAGTGTATTGATAGGAGTATGGATATAGAGACATACACACATGTATACACATAGCCTTGTTTTTTTAGCTATCATTTCCCGTCAATTTGTTGAAATGACGAAAGCAAGAATTGAAGGGTTATTGGCTGCATTTCCCAAGTTAATGAGTTCCGGTAAACAGCATACTTTTGTAGAAACAGAATCTGTGAGATACGTTTATCAACCTCTAGAAAAAGTATACATGTTACTCATTACAACCAAGGCCAGCAATATTTTGGAAGATTTAGAAACTTTACGACTCTTTGCAAGAGTGGTAAGTATCGCATTATGTACTACTGCATACTATAAATTAAAAGCTTTATTTTTTAGATCCCAGAATATTGCACTTCCATGGATGAACATGAAATAGCAGATAATGCATTCAATTTGATATTTGCATTTGATGAAATAGTTGCACTAGGATATAGAGAAAGTGTAAATCTTGCACAAATTAGAACTTTTGTAGAAATGGATTCTCATGAAGAAAAGGTTTATCGTGCAGTAAGAATGACTCAAGAGCGTGAAGCTAAAAATAAAATGCGAGAAAAAGCTAAAGAATTGCAAAGGCAACGAATGGAAGCAAATAAGAAAAGTGGTATCAAAAGTCCAGGCTTTGGTAGTGGTTACGGAAGTGGTGGTGGTTTTACTCCCACTCCTACAGTCGGGGACACAGCTAATTTTGTACCTGAACCAGTTAGACCATCTTATACGCAAGTACAGTAAGTACAATTGATTACAACCTAATTAATTTGTTGTATGTATATTTAAAATGCAATATCGCTTTTACAGAAAGTCGGCTAACGCCGGACCAGGTGCAATGAAGCTTGGTGGAAAATCTCGCGATGTTGATTCGTTTGTTGATCAATTGAAGGAAGAAGGTGAAAATGTTGTAAGCACTCCACTTTCAGCATTGGGAACAAAGCCTGTGCCAATCAGTCCTCAGATAATTAATACAGAACCGTATGTTTATTTTTATTACGTATTATGAAATAATTTTAAGTAGCGATAATATAAAAATGTATACATATTATTTTACTCTGTAATAATAGTGTTCACTTGCGACAAGAAGAAAGACTTAACGTACGCGTTGGTCGTGACGGAGGTTTACAACACTTTGAGTTACATGGTTTAGTAACATTACACATTTCTGACGAAAAGTGGGGTCGTATCCGCGTTCAGCTTGAAAACAGAGATTCTAGAGGAATTCAGTTACAAACTCATCCAAACGTTGATAAAGAATTGTTCAGGACTCGTGGTCAAGTTGGATTGAAAATACCTACTAAACCATTCCCATTGAATACAGACGTTGGTGTACTAAAGTGGCGTTTACAAGCTCAAGATGAAACAGCATTACCAATTTCAAGTATTAACTCTTTAATTTGCAGATGATTTTAAAAAATATGTAAAATTCATTATTTACAAATGGAACTTATTTATATGAATTTATATAGTAATCTAACTTTGTATTTTACTAGTAAACTGCTGGCCTTGTGAAAATGGGGAAGGAGGTTGCGATGTAAACATTGAGTATGAATTGGAGCAAGATGATCTTGAATTAAATGATGTACACATAAACATTCCACTTCCAATTGGTTGCACTCCCATAGTAAGCTCATGCGATGGACAATATACGCATGAAAGTAGGAAAAATACATTGGTATGGTCGCTACCATTGGTCGATGCTTCAACAAAATCAGGTTCAATGGAGTTTTCTTCACCATCTTCTACACCTGCGGATTTCTTCCCTCTTCATGTTTCTTTCGCATCAAAGACATCGTATGCCAAAATTAAGGTATTATATCTTTCATTAGACTTTCCATATTGTTTGTCCAGAAAGTTGTTAATGAAGTTGTTATTTCATGTTTAGATCACGGACGTTTTACTAGTAGAAGATGAAAGTCCTGTTAAGCATTCTGTAGAATCTGTTTTCTTTACTGACAATTATGAAGTTGTATAAGCTGCAAAAAAAGTAGATATTAGTCTACGTATGCTTTGAACACGTGGAACACATGGAAATGAATACGGTACACTGGAAAACATAATTTTAATGATAAGTAAATAGCCTAATTAGTATTCATATGCCCATCAGATTTCTATTTCCATATGATCATTTATTTGATGATCTGTGGTCACTGCAAAAATATATTGCAGTATATTAATGTGCACACTACAATCATATTGTTACAATGTATGTTCAATATTAATTTATCAGATAAAACAGCGAAAAGCGTATTTTAATTAAGAAAAACATGCTTTCAGATTTATTCATTTATCGTATGTTCATACGATATTTTTATTTTATAGATGCCATGTCTAATTATTTATATAAAATTAAATATTTACAAAGATTTTCATTCATTTTGAAGAGGAAAATAATTTCACTGTTCATATTTTGTGCATTGATATGTACATACAATAATATAATGTACTAAACAAAAAAACAGAATTGTAAACAGAGAATTTTTTTCAAATATTTTATTAAATGATGTAGTTGCACCAATTCCTTTAATCCTTTTATTAAACTTATCTATAAAAGCATTTAGCAATAATTGTAGTTTTTGTTCCTGGAATTTGTAAGTTCATTTTATTATATACATATGATTATAAATAATTCTTTTTTTATTATAAAATATTATACTTTCTTTAAGAAAAACGATGAAAATGCACTAATCCATGCATTGAAATTTGCACATTCTTATCCTTTAGTAATTTTAATACATATGTAAAAAACAACCAAGTCGTTTATGCATATAAATGCTATGACCTTTTATATACACACTCAGAAATACTATTTTCTTTATTTTCGAGCGAATTTATTCAATTCTTTTATAAGCCGTTTCGAGTTAATTACAAATAAACACATTTATATAAATAAAACTTCCATATTGTCATACTTGGAAGTATGTATTATAGTTGAACATAATAATAGTAAAATACCAATTGTTATATTATTTACTAATCCACGCTTAATAAAACAAACTATTCAATATAAATGACACAATTAAAACAAATATTTTGAATGAAAATAACCAATTATTGCATGAACTTTCGTTCTTCATGAGTAAGAGAGAAATATCTAATGTAAGTTTTTGTAAAAAAAGGGTGTTTTTTTAAATTTTATCAGGTAAACTATTGACTTAATTTTTATTGAATTTCATTGAAAACTATAGCCGTGATGTGTCCTCCACTATCACGCCGTCCGCAGTCTCTTGGTCGCTGGTCGCCATATATCTTTGCTTTACGTGATCTGAAACAAAAAATGGGCATTGTTTTTTATTCTACATACATGCAGCTCTCGTATCAGCTATGGAGAAAAAAAATTATTTCGAAAGAAGTATTTTTCCTTGTTATGCAGTTCAAATATGATGATAATCGGCCCAACAGTTTTTGAGATATCGTGGTAATGCAATTAAAAAAAGTGCTTTTGAAAAAAATGCATTTAAACTTTTATGTATAGTTTATAAAGTTTAAAAAAGCATATCGAGTACTTACCGCATTTTTCTGCTAATCAGCTATACTAAAAGGCTATACAGCAAACCTTTTTCCTCCTCAAAAAATTCATTTTGGACCATTTGCTTGTTTCTTTTTTCAATTTGAGCTTTCCTCGTCGCCTCAAGGTTCCCTATGGCCAATCTCTATAGCTGCTGCTGGTCTCGGGCGTCGAAAAGTAATTAGGCATTATCGCCAATGACCATGGCTACGCTATGGTCGCCATCGTCTTGAAAACTGCATAAAATCCCTCATTGAAAATACTAATAGTCAAATAAGCTGCAATTTCAATACTTTTCAGGCCACAGTAAAGATGTTAGGGTAAGAGTTGCCAGGCAGTGGAATTGAAACTTTCAGTGCTGTCTTGAGTTTCGACTTCCAAACATGTTTCTACGAAACCACTGCTCAATAAGTTTTCGAAGACTGGCAGTATAGCACCTGCAACAGTATCGTCAATTGGTGGCTCATGGCACCAACTGTCAGACTTTATGCAGTCAACTTTCATCTTCTTGGCAGACCTGATGATTCGCTGAACATCCTTCTTGATGTTCATATATCCAAGCCTCATATTCGTCAGTTCCACATTTCGATTTCCATAGCTTACAGGCATGGCAATAAGCAGATTTAACCAGAAGATCTACAATTTTGCTGGTATATTGTCCAATGAGAATCTTCATTCCAAACGATGAACTGAATCCCTCTCTTCTTTCAAGTTCCATCTCCAGATATAGTTATTTCTGACATTGGATTCCAGTGTTCTGCATATTTTATTTTTTCCTCTTCGAGTACTTTTTGTGTCATAAGATCGAATACTGCTTTTGCTCCAGTATGAATGTTCTCCAGGGCAGCATAGTACAGGCAATTACTAATACCTTGGCATAAATCCATGAGACCACAAAATAGATTTATTCCTTCTTCGCCTACACCTAACATTCTCATGACAAACAGAATTCTTCTATTTATTTCATAAGCTCTGTCAATCACAGGACTGGAGTTGATATAATTTACACCACACTTGCACTGCACTAATAATTCAAAACCCAAATCATAAGAAGCTGTTTCACCGAAACGTATTTGTTTTTTGCACTCTTTACAAATTACAAGTTTGGAAAGTACAGTAAACGCAGACACAAAGACAATAATTCGATACCCATGACTCGGGTCTATTATAATTTCCTCGTCTCTTGGTCGTGATAATTTTTCTGTTGACGCACTTACAAACATCTTTTTTTTCGCCTGAGCGTTTTTTTATGATTTTCGATTCATAGATGTATGTAATTTGTCTTTACGAGGCAGAGTTCCACAATATACTGAATGTATCCCTGGAATTTTTCGACCCCCTAAATCAGGTTTGAATAGGATCCGTATCTATACCTACCATCAGAAAGAAGATAAAGTATAAACTATAAGAATCCATAAAAAATCGATTTTTTATACAAATTACAGGAATCCCCTCTTTACCACTAATTACATATTGTAGCACTGACAACATATACGGATAGACCTCTCATCCTTATG
>JAIFRP010000119.1:482062-494083 GCA_032403825.1 Odynerus spinipes
ATTATTTAAATGCTAACTAATTTTAAACTTTTATTTATACAAATATGATACCATTTGTGAATTTATGGTATCGTGAATTTACATACATCATTTTACAATGAAATAAAACATTGAGTCTCTTGTATGAATGATCAATATTTAGTGAAGAATTATTGTTCACAGATGAAATCATATCTTCTTATTTTTCTTTTCTAATTTACTAAGATCCCTAAAGATCTGTTTTTTGTTTTCTTTTTGTTTTTGCTTTTTCCTTGCTTCTTCCGCCGAAACTCGTGCTTTTAGGGCCCTTACCCTGTTTACTGTGGCTTTTCTGAGCTGTCGTTGTTTATGTGCATATGTTGTTCTTATCATTTTCATAAGCTGTGCAACATTTTCTTCCTTAGGCTCACGTACTACAGCAACTCTACGATCTTCAAACTTAGGTTTACGTGTACGAGGATCAGATTGAAGTTTAGGTTTGTCTTTATATGGAAGTTCCTTTTGTAATTTACGTGGTATGACCAGTGGTTTAAACACTTTGACATTTCTTTCAATGGGGATATATAAAGAATCAGTATTAACTGCAGCATGAATATTCTTCTCTCGTTTTAATTGACCAGTGGTTTTCATTCCGTGCCATTGATTCTTTTCTGCAGGGGGTAACAAAAGAGACGTTACGGGATTATAGAATTTTGGTACTTCTACCCTGTACCAAGTACGGCAGAAGACTATGTCACTTAATAAAATCTTATCTTCGAATGTAGCACGGAAGCATCCATCAGGTTTCGAAACTGCTTTTTTTATCTGACCACGAATACCAGAGACAGTTTTTATTTTTGCACCTTCAAATTTAGCTACTTCTAATGCACTGTTAAACATATCCTTGATAAAGGCAGTTTTTTTATAAATTTTCATCGGTACACCTGTGAGTTTTAATTTTTTCATTATTTGAGTACTTTTATCCATTTCTACAATGGATCCAGTTGCTGCTATCCTAAAGCCTGGTTCTCTCGTAGCAACATCCTGAACAGCAAGAACTCCAGTGCCCTGAGGTGTAATTGGACCCCAGAAATGTCCCATACAAGCAACATGTTCTGGAGTATATTTTAACATTCTATGACGCAAATTATCCTCCAATTTAGAATAAATCGGTAATGTTTGGAACCTTCTCCATCCTACAGAAAGTATCAGCGGGTCTTTACTTTTCAAAATTCTGGAATACCACCGATGCTTTTTAATTCTTGTTTGTACATAACCTATATTTTCTTCTCCATGTAATAACCCTCCAATAATAAGAGGATATGTTGGATCTAAGTTAATAACCATTTCACAAGGAACAGTCTCTATTTCAACACGTACATACATTCCTGGACGATAACCTTCCAATTGCACTCTAATATTATCATCCATTCCTTCAAATTCTGATTTATTTAATTCTGCTTGTTTATCAACTTCCTGTTTTAGTTCGTCATAATATGTTTTTGTTTCTCCATTATCATATTCTGCATCAAACTGTTCTTTCAATTTCCTTTTCTTTTCAATAAGTTTCTTCTTTTCATCTATCCCATTTGTTTGCGATTGTTCTGTTTTTTGTGACTCTTGCGAATTATCTGCTTTATGTGTTTCTCCAGTTTCTAAGTCTTCAAAATCTCCATATACTTCGTCTTCGTCCATATCATCTAACTTTAAAAGTTCCTCCGCATCTTCAGATTCTTTCCATTTGCCAGTAACAAAATAATTAACTAACAATACTTTATTGTCCTCTTCTAACCAATCACGGGAAGGTTCCTTTGAAAAAAATACACTTTCATCCAAGTTTTGTAATTCACGTTCTTGCAATTTTTGTTTTTGTTGTTCCTGTACAACTCTAAATATTCCACCAACAGCTTCACTATCGCTTCCATTTTCCTGTTCTTCTTCTTTTGTATCATCTTGCTGTGCAATACCCCTTTTATCAAATACTCCATAAACAATCTTCATTAAGTTTTTATTATTTTGTTGGCGATCTATAAATGCTTCTCTGGCTTTCTTTACTATATTGGTCTTCCATTTTAATTCATCTGCAACTTTCTCTTCATTTCCACTTATATCATCGTCTTCTTTCTCTAATTCTCCAACTTCAAAATCACTGTCATTGGAATTCACTTTATCCACTTCTAAGCCTTCACGTAATTCATCATCGCTAAGTTCATCAAAACTTTCATCGTCACTTTCATTATCATTTTTATTTATATTCTTTTTACTTGTATCCAAAAGACTAAGAACTTCTGTAATTTTATTCTTTACTTGAATGTCAGATTCTTTACTTAAGGAATGATATACTTCAACCTCTGGTTTTTCATTATTTTTCTTCTTAGTATTATCTTTGTCATTGTCGTCTATGTTGTCATCCTCATCAACTTCGTTATTAACAATCTTTTTCTTCTTTTTCTGTTCAGTAGTTACACCCTGTAAATCTTTCCTTTTCCTTTTAATGCCTTTGGGACTTTCATTCTCCTCAATATCAATGTTATCTTCATCATTATCCAAGTCTTCGTCATCAAAATCTTCATTCTCACTATTCTCATCTTCACTTTCATCAGAATTTACATCAGAAACTTCTGCCGATTCCTTGGCATCAGAGAAAATAACTTTTCTCCTTACTCTTCCATCTTCGATTACGTTTTCACCAATATAATGTGAATTAAATTCTTCATCAACATCCTGTGATTTTATTGGGATAGTGTTGCTAAATAATTGTAGTTCGCTATGTTGTAACTTTTGATCTAACGTTTCTTGAGTATCCATCAATGCTCCAACCAAACCTGTATCTTCTTCTTTGTGAGAATGACTACCTCCTAATTCTACATAGACAGCATCTTTATCATAAACGATCCCTCCAATACCAGAAAAGGGTGCATATATTAATCTTTCTCTCTCCACTAGTGCTCGCTTCTTTAGTTGCTCAGGAAGAGGACACGGATCTGGTAGATGGCACACATCTTTAATCCTGAGATCTCCACATCCAGGAATATGAATGGAAGATTCTTTAATTAAAGGAACTCCTCTAACATACCTGCAGAAAAATATGTTCTATTGTAAAGTATGGAATATAAAAAAAAATTAAACATATAATATAGAATACATACCCATATAAACATATTGTTCTATCAGCCTTAGGATTTTTCCTGATCAATTCAGGTGACGTTAAGTCTTCTATTCTGTCTGCAAGAATATAAGGATGCGACATACGCCAAGTTAAAGGTCTAAACTTCATAACCGATATAAACCTTGCCAAGTTCTTTATTTCAGTACGAAGATACTCATCGTGAATTAACCCAGAAAGATAAAATAACTTTGCACCCGAGTATACTTCCGTCCAAAATCGATGTTTCAATATTTTCTTGGTTTTCCTCAATTGCTTGCTATTCTTAAATAAATCTAAATGAGTCAATACACCCATAACTCTGGGCATGCCGTGAACTTGACATATATTAAGAAATTCAAAGATCTCCATTTCAAAGCCAAAAGATGCATCTACCATAAGTAATACTAAGTCTGCTACCTTAGCAATATCTATCATAGAATTTATGTCATTATTACATTCCATGAATGTAATCCTTCTTTTCTTGCCAGAAACTACCGTAACCGGTCCTAGTATACTAGTTAACGGTTGCTTAACATAGCTTTTGATTAGACATTGTATGAGTAAGGATTTCCCAACTTTAGGAGGTCCCACAATTGCTACTAATACCGGTGGCGGTTCCAAAGGTGTCCTATCAACCACAGGAATGTGTTGCTTTTTAGTTTCAATATCCTGCTTGCGTCTAAACCGTCGTTCAGCTTTAACAGCCGAATTAAACGTAAACGCTTTAGGATTCTTTTGCTTATCCGTCAACTCTTGGACATGCTGCTTTTTAGCCTTTTTCTTTTCCGCTTTGCGACCGGCATTACGCTCTCTATGGGACTTGTGTTTTACCGTATCTTCTGCCTCGTTAGACATTTTGGTTTTCGTTATATTTATATTCACAAATTTATGCCTATCATTCCTAATTCTTATTTATCTCTACACTGGTTTTTAAACTCGGGTCGTTCGACCACGCACGCACGACCATGTGTTTTCAATAAGATATCAGGTTAAGTATTTTAAGTCGCAATTATTTCGGCAGATGGCAGTGGCGGCGATTTGACCGGAGCGTCATCTTCGCACCGCTCGTCAATTATTACCTTTTTCTATTCACAATTATATAAATAAAACCATCTACGATACATAAATTCAATGAAATATCAATATTATTTTGTTATATTTTTTTTTCTCTTTTTAACATTTAATGCGGAATATAGAAACTTATTCGAGATTTTTGTTAAATTATTACTCGAGATTTGGAAATATCAACGGTACAATTTTTTTGTAACTTTAACGCGTCGTATTCCCAGTTGGGCCTCCACATCTTAAATTGAAAACGAAACGAGTCGATGGATCGACCAACTGTTAAATTGCGATGACAAGAAATTATCGCGCGCTTGTGAAGACGCGCAATCTATTTGAAAGCGTACAATACTGGCCACCGATTGGAAAGTCATCGATCATATATCCTAATTCGTACAATGGAGCGTGATGTTGTAAAATTTGAGACGATGATCGATTGTTCTCTCTTTTCTTGAGTCAATCGTATCTGTGAAGCAAGGCAGGTTCATTTCACACGTTCATCGAACTAAGAGGAAACATTACTATGTATAAACAACTATAAAAATGTGATTGTATTGAAAGGTACGAGTACTAATTCATTTGCCATCTATGTAAGCTAAAAGAAATTAATTGAATCGTTTTTCGTTGTGTTCGACTTTAATTTATAATACATAGTATATGCGTACATACATATGTAAGTACGTAACATCATACGTAAAATGGTGTTCCGGTCTGTCAAACAGGGTGGACAGCTGTCACCTTTTAAAATCACGCCTAAAAAAATCGCTTTAATATACGATGTTGCACGGTGCACTTGTCCCACAATTGACTCGCTTCGAACCGAAGCGAATCGCGATGACGATTGGGGTGGATTTTTAAATGGGAACGTAATTTCAAGCTGCGAACATTCCCATTGCTATATCTATGGTTTTAAGTCGATCGTCTTTTTTTTCTGTCTTTGCTCCCCACTTAGTTAACATTTTTTTTCTGACGAAAGCAGCAATAAAAAGTACAGTAGCGGATAAAAGATTAAGACGATATGAAAAAAAACAAAACGACATAGTCCACTTACGAATTGAGTAACCTCCGTCTTTTCGAAGTCGGTTAAAAAAGAAAGAAATGATATATTTTATGTAAAAAAAGTATGTATTTATATATTTCATTATTATGTATTTCATTACATTGTACATTGTATATTGTACATGTATTATGTATTTTAAAACAACAAACTGAATAGAAAGATGGTATTTACATTACATGTGTATGATCGAAATAAAAACTTTTCGTCTTAAACTTATGACCGCTACTGTATATATGTTTCCGGCAAAGTATATAATTCCAGCATTCTATAGAATTCCTAGGAAATGTATATAATTCCTAAAATCATCAGGCATTCTACGAAATTAATTATATTATAGTATATATAGAATGTCCAGACACAACCCAGGCACTCTATGAAATGAACCCTCACTCTACGTAAGGTAAAGTACATAAAAATATTTAAATTAAAAAAAAACTCATACATTGCCTGGATTGTTCCTGAGTTGTGTCTGGGTATTCTATACAATTTCTAATATAATTCCTAATATCGTCAGGCATTGTATGAAATAAATTATGTTATATATAATACATTTCCTAGGCATTTTATAGAATGTCGGAATTATATACTTTTCCGGTAACATGTATATACGACGAAGTATCGTGTAAATTTAAGGGAGTTACTTGGGCGTTGCCTTCATTGATGTGGATTATTTTATTTTATAACAATAACGTTTTAACAATTTAAACAATAATAGTATAATAAGAATTCGTGCAATAATAAATTGACAAAATGAAATTTCAATATGACAAAGTTCAATTACAATTTTAACGAAACGCGGTGATCTATGTGGAAGGCTCGTGCTTCCAACCTTTGCTTGTCTCTATTTCTTTCTGTTACTTCTTTTTTCTGGTCACTTCTTCTTCTTTTTTATCGTTATTATTTCTATGGCGATTTATGTTCGATCATTTCATTATCCATCCTTCATAAGTTTTATATAAATATTGTGAAACGTCAACTTGACGTTAATTCTTTAACCTTTCGCATCTTCTATAGATTTCTTCCAAGTTGAGACATTATTCAAAGGAGTACTTGACTCGGAAGAATACTAGACCCGACGTTTCGTCGTACGAACAAATTGATTTTTGATACTAAACAAACAAGGGAACATATCCTACTCGTATACGCCGATTTGAATGAAACTTACATGAGATATCGATAGTTCTTTAAAAAATATTAAACACGTATTTTTTTATCGGCCATCGTGCACGTTGAAGGGGCGAAAATAGTTCTCGCAGTTTGGAGTTAAAAACATGTTTTTTTGAATATCTTGGAAACTAGAAGGCGTCGAAGAATGATTTTTTTAAGTTTTTAAACCGCTTCGCGCGAATTGATATACGTAAACTGTAGACAAAAATAGAGGACAAGAAACAACAACGTTTAACTAGAAAAATTGTTTAAAAAGTAATATTTTTTTAAATATTATTTAAACAGATAGCGTTTTTCAAAGATTTCTTTCTTTAAAAAATCATTCTTCGACATCCTCTAGTTTCCAAGATATTCCAAAAAATATGTTTTTAATCCCAAACTTTGAGGACTGTTTTCACTTCTTCAACGTGCACGATTGCCGATAAAAAATACGTTTGAGAACTATATATCATGTAAGTTTCATCCAAATCAGCGTGTACGGGTTGAATATGTTTCCTGGTAAAGATATACAATTCCTTATGCTGAGACATACATGTTACTTTGTACACACATACATATACATATACATATGTGTATAAATATAATAATTGTATATATGGATTTAATATTGCGATAATGCGTTTTAAGCTTCAATTAACGCGATCCACTACATCGTCATTCAATCGTGTCCCGTTATTCACCGACAATTTCATCGCGAGGGGCTGGTAAGAGCACAGATGGTACTATAGCACAGCGAATCCTGACTTTCTGAAATCAGAGAATTCGCACGATCGTCCGGCGTTGTAATTGGGAAACAAAAGTGTTCGAGAAGAATCGTGATTAGTTTATGGTTGATTAAGTGTGTGTGTGTGTGTGTGAATGAAATAAACGGTCTGTGTGTTACGTTCTAACTAGATTCGTATACTTTTAACAGATTAAATTAACTTTATTTAATTTTTCACATTAAATGTGTTATAGGGTTATATAGAATAACACATACCAAGATTTTATATGTGTTATAATAGGATGTTTATAATAGGATGTAATATAATATAAAGCGACTTGTGAAAATATTGCAACTTTTTCGAAGACGGCACAAACTGTTCCTGCACATTAATTTTCACAACCAAAGAATGAATGCTTTTTTCCGCTTTCAAATATTGCATTAAAACTTTTAATTTCTACAGTCACCCTATAACTGAATCCGAACCAGCCATATATCTGTTAGGTAGAATGTACTTTTAATTAAATTTGTGCCGCTCTCGAAAAAGTTGCAATATTTTAGTATCGTTGTAATTAAACAACAAACATTATTTTATACTTTTCAGCGCTTTCTTCCACTCTATTTACGAAGTCGGTTTCTATTTTTTTTCAAAAATTTGTTTATTTCATTCTTTTTAGTGTATTACCACGTGCAAGATATAATTTGTTAACTATAATCTTTCAACATCTTTGTAATCTTACAATTTCAATTTTTTACAATAACAATGCAGAAATGTTGCTATCTAGAGAACAATGAAAGTAATGTTGCTATCTAGAGAACATCCGCGACAAGGCTGAAAAGGTTTCACCCCAATAAGAAGTGGTATCGTTGCTTAGTTATGGTCGAATAAACAAATAATTATGCAATAAACAATGTAAATATAACAACAATTACACATTGTTTGAAAAATATTATTATGTAGGAAACATCCGGGCAATATGAAAGTGTTCGTTCCTATAAATCGATCCATTCCTTCCAAAACGTACGATAAACGATCGGAACCGTGTTCCATCTCGCACTAATTTTAGAATAATTTTGTAAAAAATAGATGTATCAAAAATTTTTGGCAAACAGAACCAATGGGAGACCAAAGTGAGTAACCTCCTCATTTTCGAAGTCGGTTAAAGATAAATCTGTATCGTTAGGACCGTAAACAGTATGGGTCGCCGCACATTACCTAATTCGAGATGCGAATGACAAATATCTCCGTACTTTTAATACCTCGCGTTTTATTTTTTTTTAATATTGCGTAAGATGTCTTTATTGCTCTTCTTGAGACGTTGTGTAGTTTTCGTATTCTCTCAAACACTACTTCAACGAAATGAATTTTTTCTGTATTTGAATTTGCCAAACTTGCGATCTTCAAAATGTGATTAAAATTTTCGAATTCTAATTTTCTAAATAACGGTCTATCGTTTTTAGTAGATATTTCCCACCAAAATCAGAGCCAATAAAATTCTAACAGATGACCGCTGGTCAATGAGATAATCATCCACGCTGGTAAAGCCACGTTCCGAATTTACGATCCTAAACAAAAACAGGCGGGTGCCTAGAGAATTCGCGTACCTACATACTTGCTATATAATCGAAATATCCATAATCGGCAACTGACCTAAGTAACACGATCGCCGATAAATTCATATTTCCGATTGTGACCGCGACAACGAAGCGCGAGCAACAAATCGTAAAGTATAAGGAAAAGGCAGACGGACGAATCGCGTGTGGGTCGATGGTTGAACAAGGTGTCCGGCACAAAACGGACAATGTCATCCAATTATCGGACGATTGTCCCACGGTCCCAACTGTCGATGCCGGTCAAGTGTTAGTCGATCGGGGGAGTGACTGACCATTGCTCGGAATTGACGACTTTCTTCACCCTCATAGAACGCAAGTATGCTCGACAAGAAGATAAATATATACCAGGGTGTCCCATAACTGATGGTATAACGTTAGATATGTCCAGTTTGCTCGAAAAAAAAAACCAATATTTAAACTATAATTTTTTCGGGATGGAATTATCAAGATTCGACAGTTGATAAATTAGTTAACTCATTCGCAATCGGCTTCTAGTTACAGGACAATCCCTAGGGACCGACACGTTTTCCACCGAGCCGACCGACGATGATCATATTGGCCTTTTGTATTATGTATTAACAAGCATCTTAAAATCAACGTTATTTTTTTCATTTCGCACAGTATTCTCTATAATATTTCTTTTACGCGATCTTATATCTCGAATGGTTTCTTTTTTTTTAAATATTGACTGATAACATGAATTTATTTATATAATGTACACGATGTGTTGCCGGTTAGTTTGGATAGACACTGTACGACGCAGACCCTGCATCACCGGTTTTGCAGGAATGTGTTAAGAGATCTTTTTTCATTTTTACGGACTTATACTCATTGATAAATAAAATGGCATCGATAACTTTGGATCATGTTACCCAAGTAGTATGATATTTGTCAAAAGAAATGTCCACCCTCCAATCGACTGTTTTCCCAAGAAGAATATCTCCTAAATTCATTCTCCGTTCGCGTAGAACGTAATTTTATGCGTGTTTGCTTTACGAAGGGGAACCTTTACATATAATATAGTACGCTGTATATGTATATATCTTACGGAAAGATCCCCGATCGATTGTTTGTCCAGAATATGGTCTGACCACTGGACAAATCCACTCGACGTTGCTATCCTATACACGTACGCATATTCCAAATGAAATTATAAATAAACATTTGCTCGGGAGAATAATAATTTCTAGCTTCGACGATTGTTCTTTTTTAAATTTATTAAAAAATAGATGAGTAGGTAGTATAGGTAAAAGGTTACTTCCTTCGAGGATATATCGTAACCTATATCCATCTCGCTTACTCGTTCACTCGGTTTGAAGTGAGTCGAGTTTAAGTGGCATTCATCGAGATGCGCCGGGCACAAAAACGTCTTTGGCTCCGCTCCGTTGCTCTTTTTCGTACGATACACACACTTAAGCACACGCGCGCTCGCGCGCGGACGCGGCGAACACCTCGATTTGTGCCACGTGACTTCACGTGCAGAAGTCGCGTGCAGACCGGAAGCAGGAGCCGGATACTTTAGCCTGCCTCACGGTTCTGAGACATGGAACGATATAAGCCATCGATATTGTGACCTGCACAAATTTTAACGCACTCGTGACTCATTCGAAGTGTTTTTGCCATTTCATTTTCCTTTTTTATTTTTCAGTTAAAAATAGAGCGAACGAAGTGTCATGCTCGATAAAACGATCTATGGGAGAGGGAAACGATCGCTTTTATTTGTTGGAACATTTTTTATATCGCAAAAACATAGACTTTTCTATCTAAATTTAGAGAAACACAATTAGGTATATGAACTCTTAAACATCGCGATCACGACGATAGCGTTACCCGTGGGAACATGGACCCTTTAATACGGAGAGCAAAGAGGAATGGTAAGGTCTGGAGGGTAGCGAAGGGATGCTACATAATACGAAGGAATAAGAAGGAAGAAAAACGAAGCATGACCTCGATTAGGTAACCAGAATTTGGACCACACCGAGCGACGAAGAATGGCCGATCACGAGCCTCCAAAATGGGCGCGTGCCTATCGTGTGATCCACTTTTTCTTCTTCTTCGTCTTTTTCAGTGCATTTCGAACGTGTGCTGGACGTGTGCAGAAATTGACCAAAGAAGTAGGTACCTACTTGTCCTGAATTTTCTAACGTTTCCAATTCTAATGAATCGTTCCATTGCTATTCTGAATTTTGTAAAATAATGCTATCTTCAATTATTATAGGCATCCCCCGTATAATACGGAATTTCTAAAACACTGTTTTGTTTTAATACGGTTCGAGAATTGAGGAAACTTCCTTTAGAAGTAGGTATTCCTTATATCCACCATCTTATTCGACAGTTTTTATTCAAGCGTGTATGTCGTGTCAAATTTTGTAGAGAATTTTAAAATTTATTCGAATTTTTCTATTCATGTTGTTCATTAAGTATTTAATATATTTCAAGATTTTCATCGTTTTCTTCTTTTTACTATAATAATATATACTTATATAAATGAGAACATTTCAACTGTGTATTATTGTTTTACTTTTTTTCAAGGAATGTTAAACATTTCTTTTTTGCGAATTAATTTATGCATTATGTAATATTAATATGTCATACTTTCGGTCGATCACATTGTTATAATAAACATATTCCTCTTAGTTACAAAATAAAAATAGTATAATCTTTTTACCTTCTGAAAACAAATTTTGTTTTTTGTACTAGTTCTTTGTTTCCTATAACACGAATTCGCACAACACGCAATTTTTTAGGAATCTGACTACCGTGTTACACAGGAGTTATGTACCTGTATTTCCAAAATGAATTCCTACTTCCTATTTCCCATTCTCTTTGCTCCTCCCCCAAATACGAACCCGTTAACAAATTTGATCGGATCTAAGTAAATTTGATCGAGGTTCCCAGGCAAGCTGGCGTTATCGTGCCACGACTTCGTACATACGTCGTTGATCGTAGCGACGTTTATCACGGCCGGTCGATCATCACTGAAAAGTTAACGATACGATTAGTCAGCTTGGTTCCCAGGCACACGGTAGTAGCAATAATCGTGCGAGCGCGTGCTGCCTACGATTCCTGTGTGAACTTTATCGTGATCGCACCCTCCCTTTCGCCGTTGACGAGAGCACCCCGTTAAGTCTCCCCCACCTCACCCCCTCTTGCTTGCCTAGAGAACGCTTTTGCGTCCTTTAGACGATGTCCAGAGCTTTGGCGATCGGACGTGTCGTGTGCGTGTGCCTCGCGGACTCCACCATCGTTCTCGACGCGTGTGTGCACGCGTAAGTAAGTACCGCCGAGAGGAGGGTGGAGTTTGAGGAA
>JAIFRP010000119.1:523064-537568 GCA_032403825.1 Odynerus spinipes
GAGAGAGAGAGAGAGATGTGCATTGTGTAGACAAGAAAAAAAAGAAAAAAGCGGGTGTCTTCTATTTCTTTCGAATCCTCCATCATGTTTACACGATTCGTCACGAAACTTTATCGGTGCATCGATATATGTACGTATTCCAGAAACATGTTCAGAAAGTTCATTCTGACTTCTCGGCTCGAATAGAAATATCTAAGATATATTTTTCATTTATGTATACATATAAATAATGTGTACCAATTGTAAAAAGTCACTAATGCATAATCTTTAATAGTAATCGTACCACGCCCGGTTTTAAAATGTAGCATTCGTTACACCTGTTATTACCGATTTTTGTTAAAAATAAATATAGAAATATATCACTTTTTGTTATTATCTAAAAGCTATTTTGTATATTGTTTTCTCTATCCATTTCGAAAAATATGACCTTTCGTCATAACCGGTCATTTGACCGGTTACGGTAGGGATAGGTATATATAAAGTAATAAAAGTATATAAAAGTATATAATAAAACCAGTACGGTTAGTGTTAATATGCTGGACAATTAAAAAAAATCAAAGCGAATAAAAGATACTTCGATATCGGACTGCTTGTTTTACAAACCCAATTTACACCGATGACACACGTGTCATACAATATACTACATCGGGTACGCAGGTGTGACTTAAACAATATCGATCGTTGATCAAAACAACCTCTTAAAGATATTATTCATTCAATCGTCGAAATCCTAACGTACCATCGTCGTCGCCGAGATACTCGAGCATCGATTATTATTACACAGTGTAACGAAGCGCGGACCTGTTTTATCTTCGCGAAACGTCGATAAGATACGACGGGAATCTCTCCTTGTTGCGCCATTCTTAAGCGAGATCGCCGTCGTTGTTGTATATACGTATTGTATACGTTTGAAAAACAAGCGAGACAATTTTATCGTCGAACAGTCATCGGAACAGACCATCTTGTTTTATGGCACGTTCGAATATCTCGCGAAACAGCATTATCGACTGCACAAACGATCCTATAGATTTGATATAAAAAAAATACTAATTGTTAACGATACGGTAGACGAACGAGGATCGCCATTTGCCACTTCGATCTTTATTATGCTTCTGCTGTGATTTTACGAGCGTGAGATAGGCCGGTTAAGAGCGAACCATTAAATTTTCTTACGGACTAACCGGAGCCTCGAAATGGTCTTAAAATAGGGACACTTTTCTATCGTTCCGGCGACCTATCGAACGCGTAATTGTCCTAACCTCGAGACCTTCGACCTCGATCGACAAGGTCCGCGTTTAGCGATGCATTAGAAAAGTGTGTCGATCCGGGTATTCTGAGAAAAGGAACGATTCTTATCATAAGGAATTATAAAACGGGAATAAATTAAGAATAAAATATCGCTATTAAATATTAGTATCATTCTGTTGTTAAGGTTGACATTGTTAACGTATATTCATTGAGCTTTGTAACGTTTAAAAACAAATTTGATTACGAGTCCCGTAAAAATGAGTAAAATTACGTAAGAATTGGTTGAGGTCATTCGATGCACAGTTACGATAAAATTCCGCAGATTTTTATCGGTTTATCCGTCCATCTACGTGCCAACACGATCGTAAAGCACCTTCGTAGATCGAAATCGCGATGAAAGAATAAGAAGAAGAGGAGGAAGGGTAGCAAACGCGTCATAATTCCCGCGCATGAAACGCGTACCGCGATTTCTCGATTCTCGATTCTCGATTCTCGATTCTCGATTCGAACGGCAATGACATTCCGCAGCGTCGTAATTTTTCTCTAATCGGTTAGCATTCAAATATGGCGACTCGAGGCTTGTTGGGTCCTTGGCTATATAGGCAGAAGTTGGCTCAAGGACGGCGGCGGCCGATCGTCTATTCGAATTTCATCATGTGATGCGAAGCCGTGCTAAGAAGCGGGTGAATGTCAGCTCCTTACGCTTCGTGCCCGTAACGAGAGCCATTGCTGTTACTTTTTTACACGCCTAAAGGCAGAAACGCGAAGAGAAGTGATATTTATTTTTAGGCGCGAAAACGTACGTTCCGTAAATGATCGATATCGATCAGGCTGCTGTTTCGTCGGAAGTTAATCGTTTGAAAAACTTATTTAATTATTTTTCAATCTGCTCATTTTTGGCTAAATTCGGAAAATTCTTCGTTGTTTGCTGAAAAGCCTAGCTCCTTTCGCAAAACCTCCTTTATAATTAAACTAAATATAAGCTGTTTATTTTTAAAGTGGCAAAAATCACTTTGTCTGTAAATTGAGATGTTTAAGCGTCCGCGTTTCACATTTTTTTAAATAACTATGGTAATTTGGGGGCATATAAAGAAGCCAATCCATCATTCATTATCTTTCGCTGTAGTAACGGGACAAGCACCTGCATGCGTATAAAGGATCCATTTCTATTTGTCAATAATTTCTTAGTCTTTCTCTTTTCGCCGACAAATGCAAAGTTAAAAATTCTGCTTCTTCATCGAGAGTTAGTTTATAAAACATTTTCTAAGGAATATCATGTTGAAATCTTATCCACTAAATTCCTAGCTAATTGACTTTGGCCCGCATTCATTGTTCTTCTTATAGTTGCTTTTTCCCCAAGTACAGAGACTTATGCCATTTTCAAAATAAACATTTTTATCGTTCATTTAATCAACTAAACATCTATCAACAAAATCTCTGTGGTTTTTAACATATCAACTGCAAATTGTTTTAAAATGAAGAGATTACGAAGAATTGTTATTAATTTAACACGTTCGCTACCGGCGTCGCATATATGCGACGTTTCATTTCTTGTATGTGAACTCAGTGTCGCAAATGTGCGACGTGTTTACTCGATCAGTTTATGACAACGCGTTGCACTAATTTTTCGTCAAAACAGTTGTAACGGGCTCTAAAACAACAAAATAGATACAGGGTGTTCTCGGCGTGGAAAATTGCATATTTTGTTTATTTTCAATGTTATAAATATAATGTTCAAAAACCCAATACCAATTGAAACTTTCCCTGGGCTGTGCCTACGAGATTTTCTTCTCAGGCTCCGGTAGCGAACGTGTTAATCACTGACGATTATTTTGAAAAAGTGACGGATAAACTTCCGAAAACCGGATATTTTCGATTAGGCTGAAATTTTGTACAGAACTTTTATTAGCGACTACAAGATCGCTGTTAAACGGTTTTTTGGCGACTAGCATCCGTTCGCGTGTTATGGCGTTTTTTAGGTCCGCATTTTATATCCTTAGAATTTCGTTATTTCCATCAATATATCTCCTATTGGGTTAACATTTTATACAGAACTTCTATTAGTGACTATAAGATTACTGTTAATCGGTTTTATGGCGACTAGCATTCGTTCACGAGTTATGGCGTTTTTAAGGTGCGCGATTAACCGTTTGAGTGCGGAAGAATATTTTTATGTATATGCTAAAATTGCGGAATGAAATGCGTAGTTATTTTTGGGGGGAAATAATAAAAATGGTTATAATAAACTCTAATTATCATAAAAAAAGTAATTTTTACTAACAAAAATGTTTTTTATTCTCACTTATTACATGAGTGTTATTAGTATAACACTTGTTAAAAAAATTAAAACAATTTTTAATTCTTCTAAAATAATGAAAAGTTTTTTACCACAAATAAATAAATAAAACACAGTGGTAAAATATAGTAGAGCCATAGATGGTGGTACAATAGAAAAAGCGATCCAATTATTTTGATATAATCTCCGCATTCCTGGCTAGACAAGAGAAGCGCGTTCGTGCTCCTCCGCATATTTGGCATATAACAAGCGAAGCGCGATAGCGCTTCACCGCACTCAAACGGTTCATATCTTCAGGATTTAACTATTTTCACGGTGTTTAAACCTAGTAATTTAATTTTGATGAAGTTTATGTGACAATTATAATGATTAAGTGTAAAAATGTTTATTAACCCAGACGCAACCCCGACACAACAGAGAAATCTGGAATTAGTGACGTTAAAGCACCACGAAAATAGTTAAATCCTAAAGATATTAAACGCGCACCTAAAAAACGCCATAACTCGCGAACTGATGCTAATCGCCAAAAATCCATTTTACAGTGTCGTGGTCACTAATAGAAGGTCTGTACAAAATTTCAGCTCAATTGAGAGGGAAACGATAGGTATAGATATACTCGACCGTGCTAAATAATAACGTTTAAAATTGAATACCTCGAAAAATATTCAAATGCGCCAAAAATCCTTTCGCGGGAAGTCTTATAATATTAAAACGAAGCTGTGTGCCAAATTCCAACTCGAAATTCGGTATCCGCTTTTCGGAAGTACACCCAAAGTGACTTACGTCGCTTCCAAAATAAACGACTCATATCCGAAAAAATGACATAAAAAAGAAAAAAGGAAAATAGAGAACGATCTAAAGAAGGATGGAAGGCGAACGTGCAGCGGATCGAGGGATCGTTTTGCTCGAGCGAGCGAAGGGATATGTCGGGCACTCGGGTACAGGTGCCACCTGCGAGTTCCGTAGGCAGCAAAAGAGGGAAGAAGGAAGGCAGAGACCTGGGGAGAGAAGGGAGGAGAGGCAGGTTTGAAAGAACGTCGTCGTCTAGTCGTAGCCGGTGGCGGCAGGTTAAGGCGCGAATATCCAACATATCAGATCGGTGAGTCACGCCGAGTCTTGTTCGATGCGTTCCGGCTACCCCATTCGCCCGCCCACACTACCGCCCAACTCTGACTCATCCGCGCTTCTTGGAAACGGCGCGCGTGGCTCATTCGAAATTTTCGGCTTCGGAGGGAACGACGACGATGCTCCTACGATTATCGAGGCTGAGCTTGCTACAGTTACTGTTAGAGTAGAACCTCGATTATCCGAACTAATTGTGTTCATGATGATCGGATAATCTAATTTTTCGAATAATCGAACGACTCAGATTGTAACTACACTCCACGTGAAAAATTATTATTTCTTATATATTACTATGTCTTAACCGTCTTTGTTCTTTACGATCTTTCGAAGTCACTAAATTGCATTTTGCTTAAAGTTAATTATTCTTCGGTAGTACTCTCTTTCTGTGCTTTATACCACCTCCGTAGTGGAATGCGTGGGAATATTATTTGAGGAGAATATGTATGTCATTTTCAATGCTTTCTTCGTTATAAATTCTTTTAACTCTTTCAAACATTTCTTCATCATTTATGTTGTTCACTTTATCATTTCCAAGCCATTCTGTTATATCATTTTCATCGCAACTTATAATTCTCAATATGTTCGGATAATCAAGGTTCTACTGTACTACTTCTTTGCCATCTCTCTCTTGAGAATGTTTCGATCAGTCAGAAAATACGAGTTAGTTGACGGAAAGGCATGGATGCTTTACCGTTTTCGAAGAAACTGTCGAGTTCGTCCCCCCTCGATCGATAAGTCGCACGAAATGCGTGCGACCCCTAGGAGAGGGTAGAGATGCGGTCACGCTCCGATGGATCTCTTCGCTCCCTCATTTTCTCTCCCTTACACTTATTTTCTCTCCTTCGTTATCGTAAGATTATTTTTCTAAAGTAGTCAAGCGTAAAAAGGTATATGATTACATTTATTTTAATTGGGATCTTGAGTTAACGCGTTCGCGGACGATTTAAATTTGCATAGGGTGCTGATATAAGCACTCCGTAAACTTAATTTCAATGTTTTTTAAACTTAATATACAGGGTGAACCATCTATCGTGATCATTAAAGATTACTCTGTTATTAGCAGTCCGATCAAAAATGTTTTCATCAGCTTTTGTGTGGTTTTAAGAGAGCTTTAATGTGATCATACAAAATTATTTGTCAATTCTTTTTTTTTTGTTTTTTCATGGTTATCTTGAATTTTTTGCAAATAAAGATATAATTTTTTACACCTATTTGTTAGAGGATTTCAAGCCAAATTCGGTAAATATCAAAACATAACTTTTTTCATCTAAGTCGAGAAAAAACTAAAAAACTTTATATTACAAGGAGTATCATAAGCTATGCGTGGTTCGCGATCACGATACGTGGTTCACCCTGTAGTGTAGAAAAACGGAAGTAGGATTCTTGTATGTATGATGAATGTAGATCAGACAGATAATTTTATTTATAAGTTTTTCCATCGTACCTATTGGCTAAGAAAATGAAAGAAAAGAAAATGTACTACATACCTATGTAGTTGCGATCCACCAAAGCAAAGCTGAAATATCGCATATGCAGTAGCTGCTTGCGAACGTGTTAGTTAATTTTTATTTTAATGTTTTAGTTAATTTAAGTTAATTTGTGTATTTACGCTTTAGCTAAAATATTTTATATACAAATGCGAGCTCTCTGTGTAAAAAATTGGATTTTTAGTTGGGCCGATCCTTGGTACCTGGTTGGCCTCCTTTCGAATCCTAAACTCTTCTCGTTGAAATCTCGTCACGTGCGAGGGGAAGAAAAGATGTCATCCAAGCCACGTCCATACGAATTTTCTCCCATCGTTCTCGTTCAGGTAGCCGATCACGAAATCCGGGGAATAACCTGCTGTACGGAGAAAGGGAGAACAAAAACCGACGGACGTCATTGATCTCGTATTACGAGAGACAAATAATACACAACTCTTCCATCCTTTACTTTCTTTCTAATGATGCAATCTATACCTGATAATAGAAAAATAAGCACGTTACGAATCATTCAAAAGTCAATCAAAAAGTCGATAATGTATTTTACTTACAATTAAACAAGTAATATAGTAGAGCCTCAATTATCCGAACTAATTCTGTTCTCAGATTATAATTATTTATAACATATGTTTAATCGTCTTTGTTCTTTCAATCTTTCTGAGCCACTAAATTGTATTTTCTTTAATGTTAATTATTCCTCGGGAGTACTCTCTTACTGTGCTTCGTACCATCTGATGACTGTCTCTGAAGCTGCGAATGCTTCAAAATGCGTGAGAATTTTATTTGAGGAGAATATATCGTCATCTTCTGTTAACTCTTTCAACAATTTCTTCATCATTTATGTAGTTCACTTTATCATTTTCAAGCCATTCTGTTATACCATTTTCGTCACAACTTATACGTTCTAGTATGTTCGGATAATCGAACGTTCGGATAATCGAGGTTCTACTGTAATTATACAGGGTGGTCCACGTAACTTGCTCACCTCGAATAATTCCTAAAATAGGCGTTGTATGAAAAAAATGTTTAGACAAGAGCTGCATGGTCTCGAGGGGCACATTGTGCGGTGAATATGTTTTTTTAATAGGTGGAGGCGTTTCGAAGATTTCAAGGTCAACTTTCTTATCTTAAATGGAATGCTATATTTTTTATACCGAAATATTAAAGAGCATTAAATATTGAGTAGAAAAGTATTGACCTTTATTGTTATTAATGGTCTTTAATCTGGTAAAAAGAAAGTTTGTAAATAATCATTTCCGAATGAATGGTACCAGTGGTGCCCGAGAGAGGCACCCGTCACATACATATATACTTTCCACACGTCGGCCCTGGCGCGCGTTCCACGGCGTCGTCGTGCCGCGATTGGTCGACCTGGAATAGCCGGTGACGTCACTATCGTTCGCGTAGCGTCGGCGTAGAGGCCGCGGGGCGGCCGTATCCGAGCTCGACCGAGGCGTGCCGAGGCTAGGGCCGAACGTCCGCGAATCTCTCGAGGTATTCCCCCGCGGTATGAGTCATCGGCAGCGCAGTTTCGCACGGTTTCGAGTAAAGGAGCTTGCTGCACGACACCGGTGCACAATACGGTCGCCTTTTAACCGCGTCTAAGAAGAAAAAAGGGGTGGGAGAAAAGGCGAACCAACGAAACAGAAAGAGAGAGAGAGAGAGAGATAAACGGAAGATAAATAGAAAAGAGGAACGCGGTATTTTCTCTCTCCTTGAAAACGAACGGAACATTTGTTCGTGATTTTTGGGTGCCACTCGGTAAGAGTGTGCGCGCGCGCGCGCGCGCTCGTTGCACGAAGCGGTCAAAGATAACGCGTTCGTGTGTCACTACCAGGGACAACGCAAAGAGGAAAAAGGAAAGAAAAAAAACATGAAGCTGGACGTGTCCGATGTGCTCTACGACAGCTCGAGCGTTTCTAGCGACAGCGGAACGTCGCAGAGTTCCCGCGTCAGCCATGATTTTCTCTCCAGCATCGCAAACTCAGCCACGCTGCCAGGCAATGTAAGTACTCGTACTCGTTAACAACAAAAAAACCATCCTCTTATACGCGTCGTGTCTTCTCTTCGTGCTTTCGTGAACGTTCGTGTGCACTCGGCTCGGTCCACGTCAAAAGCCGAACGTGCATTCTCTCTGTCTGTCTCTCTCGCTCGCTCTCTCGTGTATATATCTCACTGTCTCTCTCGCTCTTACGATCTCCTTTTACCTGCACGTGCGTCCGAACGCGCGTGGCTCCTGCCATCGAGCGTTCCTCGTGAAGAAAACTAACACGGCTTAACTTTTCATTATTCGGATTCGTTTTTCCGTCCTCGTACGATGTCTGCCTGGTTATGTAATGCCGCCACGGCCAAAGCGAAACGGGTAAACCTTGTACGACTAGCTAGCTCTTCGACGCTTTGCCTGGAAAGAGATAGACCGAATGAGAGAGGGAGGAAGGGAGAGAGAGAGAGAGAGAGAGAGAGAGAGTGAGAACGAGTGAGAGGGAGATTACGAACTTTCCAGAAGGGATACCGTTCTTTACATCAACGTTTAAAACGGAAAGTAATAGGACGGTCTATGTAATTTATTCGTCGAATCACTTTCGTCCATCTTCGTACGTAGGAATGACTTTATTATTACCGTTTTAGTTAGTTTGTTTACTATTAGGTTGCTATATAGAAGATGAAGTATGTAAAAGAGAGATAAATTGCAAATATGTAAGTGTCCCTGTTGCTGCAAGCGAGTTAAGTGTTCCGTTATCCGTGAATATTGCACACAGTGGCGATGCTAATTTTACGAACGGCCTAGCGTCATCGCTATAAACCGATCTCTCTATCTCCCTCTCCCTCTCTCTCTTTCTCTCTTTCTCTCTTTCTCTCTCTTCGTGTCTCCTTAACTACTCGTCGAGTGTCGGCGAGCTCGGAAAGTTGCGCTTTGTTTTCCTTGCCCCTTTTTACGCCTGTCACCGGTTAGGAGTCTATTTCGAACAAACGAATAGGCAAACCAGTTCTTTGGAAAACAAACTAGGAAACTTTGGAAAACGACGGCGACTAAAGTGGCGCGTTTTTTAAATGGAGAATTTTGTTGCTTACGTGGATTAAAAATATTTTAACTCGCTGTAATAGAAATTTTGTTTGTTTTTTCTTAATAAAATATGAAATAAGTAATTGATAGTTAGATACGCAACTACATGTAATAAATATTTATTTAATCGACATAATAAAATCTTAAATCTAAATTATATTAAATTGGGCGAACATCCCGCGTGTGTATATAAGATAAAACAAGATGACAGGATTTCTATTTAATTTAACATTAAAGATTGATAAAATAGATATACATACGTTACCTCGAAGTTGTAATACGTTATGAAGGATCAAAAGATCAATATGAGGGAAGCATGCTGTTAGAAGGTTGAACGATTCGAGTTTCGTCATCGAGGAAAGGTTTATTGTGTTGCGAAGATAACGTCGCGCCGCGATTCAGCCTTTGGTCCAACGAACGAACGAACGAACGAACGAACGAACGAACGCCGACTTTCATTCCAGTCACGCTTGGGTATCCATTTAAGGTGCACGCACCATGTGCACGAGTATCGCCAATAAACTTCCGAGATACGAAAGGCGAGAGCCAATCGAAACGTCGTTTTATCGGAATGTCGATCGTAACTTCGTAGATTGTCTCTTTTAACCGAATATCTCGTATAAAGTCGAGGGATTTTTATTTACCGGTTAAAAGTAGCAAACCCGTTAAAATGGCGGTAAATAAATGTCGTTGGTTTTAAATTACACAGTTCGGATACCTCCGTGTCGGTTATCTCATTTTGCAAACGTCAAATCGTCCACGCGATAAATCTTGTCGCTTCGAACGCATCTTCTTTTCGTTTGTGACGCAAATTTTATTTATAGCATCACAGTATGTATGCATACGTTTACAATTTTTTCCTCGACTCGTGCGTATTACGGAAGAAAAACGCTAACGATCGCACGAATCAACTCCCTGCCATTATTTTCTTCCTTTATTTTATTTTTTTTTTTTCTAATGGAATCGACCGTTTTTTTCTTCCGATATTTTCCCTTTATCTTCCGCCATTCGTAGGCGTACGTACGATGATAAATTTCGAACGGTAATATCGAGGCGCATCGATGTTCGTATACGAAGGGCAAAGAACGTTAGCGAAGCAGGGTGGAGACCTCCAGGAGGGTTTCTCTTTCGTTTCGGGATTGGTGCACCCCTATTTACGAGTGTCTCTCCCCCTCCTTTTATATATACACGTACACATGCATACGCACATAAGCTCGTCCAGCCGATAGTATTGATTCTCTCGTTTTGGCTGGCATGGCTTCTGCTGTCCCCAACAGCTGTTTTATAAAGAACCCGTACACGGTCATCTCGTGACAGTAGTACGGTCATTTAAACGAACCGATCGAAGAGCGTATGCATGTATGTGCGCGTATACGTGTCGATGGCTAGCTACCTTGTTATAATACTATCCAACACCCACACTCGCCTAGCTTGTGTGCACGAACGTTAAAACTGCTCGACTACGAAGGCATTACACGGAATTAACATTATAAGCAGATATCCGGCCTCCAAGCAGATGTCGTTTAATTATTCCTTCATGTTAAACGCTAGGGTATGAAGTTGAGAGAAAGAGAAGGGGACAAATAAAAAAATTAGCGAAGATTAGGAGATTAGAAATAGAGTTAAATGAATACAACGATGAGTCGAATAGAATAATGTATAGATAGTTTATGAATATGCTCGTGATAATAATGGATATGTACATATATTAAAAAAACAATATAACAAATTATTTGAGTAATACGTATCGATGATTCAAACTGTGAACCGGCTAACTCCACTTTTTAATGAAATTTGAATTTTAATGCCATCTGTTAGAGAAAATTGTCTCTCAAACAGTTTTTATCGTCTCCTATAAAATTTGCATATTTGGAGTTAGCCAGTTTACAGTTTAACTCATCGATATAACGATTGAGGACAAACTGCAAAATATAAAATGACGTTACCTACAGCAAATATCGTAAGAGCCTCTTATTCGGTTCAAGAAAAGACAACAGACAACAAGAGATTATATTATGTTTACCACGTTCAACGTGCAGTTCGTGTGTTTCGCGAATCGTCTCTATCAGTTTCCTGTTAACCAGCAAATCTTTTATTTCCGTGTATGCCGAACACACGTAAGATAGTTCATTTGTATGCAGTATAAAAATAAGGCGTAAATTTTCCTACATTTCCCCCCCCCTCATCTTTCTAACGTCTCATAAAATTATCACGTCGCCCGACTCTCCGCTAGCGGCTCGTTTAATTTCTTTCTTTCGTTTCTTCTTAGCCGCGACCACCTACTTGTAAATTCAAAATATATTTTCTCGTTAAGTAGCGAGGTCTTTGAGGGTTTTCCCACTACGGAAAGGACGAGTTAACATATCCGTCTTCTTCCTTCCTTCCTTTCTTTTTTTCACTTTACAACCCCCCACGTTCGAAATTTTCGTATCGATTGTTATTCCGCGCGCGCGAACTCGTCGCCCGTTTACCCACAAACATTCGATTAACCCCGGGCTTTGGCGCACGCTTCATTAAAATGTCTCTTTGTCGCGAGAACAAAAGACTGGCGATCCTTTCGAAACGTTCAGCCTTCTATTTTCGATTGTGTCCTCCTTCGAGGAGGATGCCAGTCGAGGTTTTTCTTACGAACTCGCTGTCGAATCGAATTTTTCATTTTTATTTTCTACGATCGGAACATTTCGATTATCTCAAATAAATTAAAAGAGATTTTCTAATTAAATTATCGAGGATGCAACAGTTGGCAAATTGAAAAATATTACAATTAAATACATAATTAACACGTAGACTGGCAGGTTGGTCACGCGTGACCGTTTTCTCGTTGGGACCATGGTGGTCACCGGTGACCGGAGCGCCTCAAATATTTAGAATAATAAAATAACACGAATATCGTCAATTAAAAGTTTCTAAACATCGTCGCTAAGTAGACAATATTATGAAATAAAAGATGCACTATTAAATGATTAAAGATTTTAATTAAAACATTATATATCGTATGCTTACTCCAAACACCCTACAAAACCAAATCCTTAAAAACCAGTTACGGAAATATTTAACTTTAACATTTTCTAGCGTAAGGAAAAATCAGTATGTTATTACGAACATTATTATATATATATAATATATTAAACTTATGTTGCTCTTATGTTGCTAAACATTTTTGCACATCAGATAATCCATTAATTTAAACAAATATATAAAACATGTAGATAAATTACCAACGTGGACAAAAATGAAGCACGGTGTTGAGTGAATTTTCTCGTGGCTCCCCAAGAGCATCATGTAAATCTGGCGTGGCAGTCAACGTGTTAAACAAATTTTACTTAATTACACGTTCTAATTTTTCGAGCATGAAAAAGTGATTTAAACAAATTTATTGCCACACAAAATGCGCAGCGACTTTAATTCGATCGATCGTGTCCTATCTCTCGGTGGATTATCGAGTTTCGTTCGTCCCCTTTTTACTCGCTTCGAGCGACGGAAACAATTAAGGTATCGGTACGGAAGTACGTAAACGCTATACGCACCTGAGTTAATAAGGTCGACTTCCAAGAAGGTTTCCCTTCGCTTATCGATCGCTGCTCGCGCACAAATGAACGTTATTCGATCGATCGATCGATCGTTTACGGAGAGCAAACGTCGCGCCGTCTATTACGTGACCGATTAGCGTCTCGTAAGCAACTTTTATCTCTTTCCTTCGCATTTTCTCGATCGAGATAAGAAAGAGCGTAAGTTCGATTATCCGGCTTTTCCAAAACTCCGATGGGTTCGACGGATGGTTTTACTGCAAGGGTAGGTATATGTGTAGGTAGTAAGTACATTAGCAAAACAAAGTTGTAAATCTTTCAGTTTTAATACCTTCGTGCGTTTCTTAAAGCCCTCGAGACACCATCTTTCTATCTTTTTCTTTCCTCGGTGGGTCGATCGGACCTTTTTGTCGCAAGGTTTTGGATAAAATTTCCTTTCACAGATTGTGTACTTTCCTAAAGTGCAAAACAAGGTCGTAAATTTATAGAGCTTTCCTTACACCCATTGACCACTGTCTTATCCTCGGTCAAGATGGACGGTCAAGGAAATATTAGAAAAAATCGTTCAAAGAAGTTGATCGATCCGAGTATATTCTAGTGCCGACCAATTGCAGCAAAAAAGCTCGAAGAATTTCAAGTTTACGCCTGTCCTTCCTGATAAGGTATCTAACGACTACGTGTAACGATCTATACTACGAAAGATACACATGCAGCTTAGCAATAAAACGTAAGTCTACGTAAGTTCGAATTAGCGTAGTATCGCCAGAAACATGTTTTAAACATTTACGCGCTCAATGTTCAGCTGCGTTCTTGAAAAATCTTGATTGCGTTGCGAGCGTAAGTTAATTTCGTTCTTCGTTCCTTGCGAAATTTTCTGTTAGACGAAGCGGCTGCTTGCTTCGAGAATTGTAAGACGTACAAACGTACATTAACACATACATGCGTATATGTATATGTATATGTGTACACAACACGTATATGTGTACTCCCCTTCTCTCTCTCTCTCTCTCTCTCTTGTATTTCTTTCTTTCTTCTGTATCGTGCATTACACCGTACGAACGTGTTCACTCACGAACTCAAAGTTCATTGCACGTTTCAACCTGCACAAGCGAGAAAGAAAAAGGGGAAACGATAAACGAGAAAGCGTGTGAAAGGGAATCACCCTGGTAAGCCAAACTAAAATAAAAAAAAGGACATCGCAGTTGTTTTTCATCTTCTTCGTTCGTGTTGAGAGATTAGTAAACGCCAACGTTGAGATGACAACGACGACGTTCGCTGCTCCTTTACGCCACACTTCGTTATCCCTGCTCTCTTTGTGTCAGAACGGAGAAAGGAGAACTTTTTCGTGGGCGAAGTTCAGCGTTCCCTCGACCGTTCGTGGAACGAGACTCGTTTTATACGGACACGGCACTCGAGAAAGAAAGAAAGAGGGAGAAGGAGTATTGAGAGTCGACTTTGCGGGACTCGGTCACGTGCCAAATCGGTAATGATTTCGCCTTGACATTATTCGTGTACACACCGTTGTACCTTTAATGCACCGTATCATCCTTCCTTTCTTATTTGCTTCGCGTAATTCTCCAAATTTTAATCGTTCTCGTTATTTCCCTATTTTAATGACAAAGAAAGAATGGAGTTCGTTATTTTTATAACCGATTTTGACATCCTTGAGACAAATTATTAAAATATTATTTTAACGGGATAGTCTTTTTATCCGCCGTTTGTAAATTCGCCATTTTGAATATTCCGTCCCCTCGTTTGCAAAA
>JAIFRP010000119.1:593624-620138 GCA_032403825.1 Odynerus spinipes
ATTAAAATAAAAAGCATAATCAGCATAAATCAATCAATCTACAAATAATCGTATTCTAGATAAACAAATTATAAACAAATTAATACTACTCGCAATTTTTATCATAACCATTGATTCGTTTTATCATGACATTGCATAATAAATTAGCGAGCAAAAATTTGTTAAATGCAAAGGATTAACCGTCCACGTTGCCCCATTCACGTTGCCCCCTCCGTATAATTAAAAAAGAAGAAAAAAGTGAGAGAAAAATCCAGGAGTGTCCTTTAGAGCGCGCGTGCATACTCACACACATTTGAATTCGTCAGAGGCGTAAGTAATATCCTCCGGGCTTGAGCGATTAGGGGTGAAAAGGATGGAAAAAAGGGCGGCCTTTTAACGAGATATTTATTAACGCTCGCCATGCAACTTCGAGCGCGCGCGCGCGCGCGCGCACACACACACGCAGCATTGGCATCGACGTAATCGCCATTCGTTCGATTGTTCTTCTTTAATACCACAGATTTCATCGATTCGACTCGTTTGTCACGCTCGAATACGAGCGGAGACTTTCTAACGACGACGATCCTACGCGCGTTCCACGTTCGTTGATCGTTTTAATTCCACGCGATTCAATCGACTCGCTCGTTCGTTCATTCGACGATGATGCTCTCTATTTCTTTTTCTTCCTTTTTTAACCCCTTTTTTTCTTTCGGTAGGAACGATCGATTTTGATCGTCGATTAAAAAACATTTTCTCTTCGAATAGCGACCGATCGACTCGCCAACGAACGACGGTCGTTTACCTCTTGTTTACGTTCGGATAAAAAATATTTTCTCGTGGATAACAACTCGAGGGTCCACGCGCTTGTATGTATCTATTCTCGGTTATTTGACAAATAGGAAAGGGTGAAAAATCGTTCGGTCGGGAGTGTTTGACGTTTTAATATACGCGTGTCAATATATGAGCTATTTTTTTTATTTTTAAATGGTCCATTTATTTATACATTCGGATATTTGTGAACGTGAAAAGAAGACATCTATGTTAACTAAAACTAGCCTTAACTCATTTTTTTCAAAATTGGACATATATCACTTTTAAAACAAAAAACAAAAAACGGCTCATATTTGTGATACTATGTTACATGCATTATAAAGACAATATTTGTTTAATAATGTAATTTTAAGATATGGTAGAACGTTAACAAATCATTCGTTGGCTCTTTGCATTTTTTTGTGACCCTAGTAATTAAATCGTCAATTTCCATTTATCGATGCAACGTTATTAGAATATCACGATAGATTAAATTAATCATAGTGAAAAATGGAACGAGCAGTGCAATGTAGAACTCGAGTGAGCAGGCACGATTAATTTGTAATTATTCGTATATCGTTCTCGTTGACAAAAATAACTTGGCTCTTTTCACACGAGTGGTTAGCACACGAGTTCATTCGTTGTATTTCTCTCTCTCTCTCTCTCTCTCTCTCTCTCTCACACATACACACACACATACACACACGCTCTCTCACTCTCTCTCTATCGCTCTCTTTCTATCTCTTCCTTCGTCACTCTCATGTTCGATGTGGGACGCATAAATGTCAGTGGTTATCCTTACGGAGATAATGTTTAAACTTGGCTGCGAGTGGGTTGAAGGAAGGTTCGATTTGGAGGAAAGAGATATTTATAGGGAAAAGTGACGGAATAAAACGTCAAGGTTCTCAACACTCTCTTCTTCTCCTTTCTATTTTTCTTTTCCTGCGCTCCGGATAAAGTGCAATCACGCTATTGGAATGTCAGTGCTCCTATTTCTCTTCTTCGTGTTCGCCTTTTATCTCTTGCCTTTGAGAGCGACTCGTTATAACGCCTAACACACATACACACAGCTTCGAACGATTTTTATTTTATCATCGTACTCGCCTCAAGTCGTTTTTTTTGCGTTGAAGCTCAAAACTCCCACGCGTTGACGCTTTCAAAAGCACTTTTTATCTTTTTATCTAGATCGATATACAGGATGAATCAAATATACCTTGATCATTTCAAATTATCTCCATCATTAGCGAATCGATTAAAATTTGTTTATCTTGGATAATGAGATGGTTTGAATATCTTTTTTCACGTTCTTTTTACTCTCGAAATTTTCAAGGTCATCTTGAGTTTTTCCAAAGATTTATAATAATTGAACCATGCGATTCACTAAATTATATGATGTCTAATTATCGAATATTTTATGAAACTACACATACTTAGGAGTAATATATAATTACTAATCGTAATCATTAGTATTATGATAGTAGTATACGGTATGGCTATGAAAATGTAAATACAGGCAACTCTCGCATAAAATGGCGTTCCTACAACACTGTTTCGCTCTAACACGGTTCGAGAATTTCGAAAAAATCTCCTATAGAAAGAATTAGGGAAATCCCCGTGCAATAACGAGATGTGATAAGAGCTTTCAAGAGCAAGCATTATCTTATTCGATAGTTTTTATTCGAGCGTGTATGATTTTGTACAGAATCTTCGAATTCGTTAGAATTATCAATTTATTTTGTTCGCAGAGTATTATATACATTTGATAACTTTTCCGTTTTATTTTTTTTTATACCGTATACTTACATAGATTAAAAAATTTCGGGTATGTTATTATTGAACTTTTTTTCAAGAAATTTTAAATATTTCTTTATTGTAAATTAATTTATACATTATATAATATTAATATGTAATAGTTGTGATCAATTTTTGTTTAGGTAAACATACTTCTCTTAGCTATAAAGTAAAAATAGTGTAACTTTTTTAACTTTTAGAATCTAACCTTTTTTTGTAATAGTTTTTTATTTTTTAGGAATTTGACTACCGTGTTATGCGGGGGTTATCTATATGATGAAACGTCGATAAATATCTGGAAATTAATTAAATAACTCGTTACTTCTTATCCATGAGCACTTTTACGTTATCGCAACGGCGTTTCATCAATTCTGTCGATATTTTTTTATCGATAAATCTTACGATCAAAATGTTTAAAAAAGGTCGAATAATCGAGATAAGATGTTACGACTGAGACTTTTTTGGACGTGGAATCTATGTCAAGGCTATCCCAAGCGTCAGTCAGAAACGAACTTACTCCCTAGGGAATACTCGATGCACGTGTCAGAACAAGAAAGGAATAAGACGAAAACGGAGGGACATAGTAAAACCTCAGGAAGTACCATAAACTCGTTCTACCGTGTATCCTTTTCTGTTGTGTAGATACTCTATCTCTTTCCTATTACTTGGAAACTTTCGAGCTTGTGTTTGCTGCTTAGTTCCTAGATTCCAAATGTTTCTAACATTTTAAAAATAGGATTCAGTGATTGTTAATAACTAATACCAATATTTAATTAATTTCGTTACTATGCAACAAAAAATCAGCTTGCGTACAAATCTGTAACACAGTGAGACATTTTCATGTCGCTCCTCCGGCGTCCTCCTCCATGGAAATGTATAAGACAATGTATAAAGCGTTTCGAGATTTAACTTACATATGTGTACGTTCTATACGTTTCGAGTAAAGATTCCGTCGATGCACGTTATATTTCGCGTTGTCGAGACGTCCACCGAATTAATTATTCAGCTCACAACCGAACGTTTCGCTTATGAATTGACAAAAGAAAGCAGACGAAACGTATCGAGAGTGAGTAAGAGAGAATATAACGGACGCCCTTTGTTTCTGGAGTAAAGAACGAGCGAACGAAATATATCGAGAGCAAGTAAGATCATTCGTTTCGTGACGATTTTCGAGTTTACATATGTGCCATAGCCAAGACATGAAAATGTCAAAAAGGAGAAAAATTTATATAGCGGGTACACCGTAATCGTTAATAATTACAAGTGTTTCATTAATTTAATGACTATTAATTTACTAGTAAACAATAAACGTTATACTCCTTCCGTCCGAAATTAGTTGTCATATTTGTATATTTTTGGTCCGATTATTGATATGGTTTATATTATTTGATGTTTAAATATTTGGTAAAGTTAATAGGTTATATGTTTTTAATATTGATAAATCAATTGATGCAGTGAAAATGGTTTTTCAAAAAATGTAAAGAGAAAAATTTGATAATATTTTTCTAACGCTGCAAACTTGTTTAGAAAATATAATGTTACCTGGGAGTAACTCGTACAAAATAATGTATGTACATAAACAAAAAAATTAAAACGTGAAAATCACCTACCATGTAATATTGTATGTAAACCTGATGCGGTAATTAATATTGAAAACTGTTTAAATATTATTTAAGATTAAAGTATCGTTAAAAATTTTGTTTATACTTTAATTTTTTACATATGTGAAACTATACTGGGACAACATTTACACACCCAATGTAATAGCTATTTTGGGATAGAGGGAGTATTAAAAATTAAATTAAATTAGATATTCTTGCGTTCAAATTATACGTTATATCAACTATTTTAAATATTTCCTCGATCAAGTGTGTGTGTGTGTGTGTGTGTGTGTGTGTGTGTGTGTGTGTGTGTGTGTGTACATATATATTTCTTTTGAAGCAGCCTGTATTTAGTAAACGGTTTATCGAATCGCCGATTATTCGATAAATAGATTCTAACGGCAGGAAATGGAACTGCGCGGAAGGAAATTATTTCTATTTCAGCGTGTAGAATTGCTATTCGCAAAATAGGTATAGAAAAAGATGGGTAATGAGTAGTATTGCGAAAAGAGGAATGTTATAACAGAATTTTCATGGAAAATTCGCTCGGGCGGACGCTTTTCGACGATCCACGATAATCGGGAGAAGATCGATCTTCGGCGTGGTCGAACATGTCGACCGTGCCAGTCGCTTTGTACCTACTACGTCGAATCAAAGAAAAGCACGTTGGACCTAAAATAACATGAAAAATAAAAAGCGTATGATGCTTTGATCGTTGATCGTTTTGGCGAGTGATGATTCTTTTGGTTGATCTCATCCAGGAATCATCGATTCTCGCTTTCGCTTTGATGGAAAAAAAACTTGTTTGCCGAATTTCTCTAGCTGGTTGCCTCGATGACCATTTTCTAACGATTTACAAATACACGAGCGTATAAGTGTATTTTAAAATACATACGAGATTATTTTACAATTATAATATAAAAAAACTACTTATCATAAACGCATCAATTTTCCTATATAATTTTAGTAATTTTATTAAAAAGTACTTTACCTTTTAGAAATATTGCACGATATACCTACATAACTATTACAATGCACTCAACATTACGACGAAGGTATACACACTATGCAAAAAAAGATTTTCTACTTCCCTAAAGAATTTGTTCTCTATTGTAGTCGATAATATATGTTTGAAGTTACAAAATGATAGTCGATATTTAGATGGATTTTACAAAATTAACCGTTTAATTTTCCAAAGTTGGTAATAATTGAAACGCTTCCCCCTTGCTGGTTCCTTTAGGACTGCCTGCGTGCATATTTTCCCTACGGTCCTGCAGTCGTCCCTTTGCTCATTAGAACGTTGTTTTGGATAACTGGCACCAGTCTAGAGCACAGCGTTCTAGTCGTCTAACTAGCTTTCGTTTTTTCGTTTGAGAAAATATTTTCTATATTATACTCATGCATTCTTTATCATTCTCACATGGGTGCGATCTCTGATGCTCTTTGTTTAACAAATAATGCTAATGCAGCTAACACGATGATTCAGCGATGAATCGTAGCTTTATCGATCAGCTAATGAAACGTATTAATTAATCAACCGATACGCATTAATTAGAAGATATAGATATTTACGATCGAACGTAAAGTGATAGTACGTTTAACCGATCGATCGACGCCACTATCGATCGATCGATCGATCTGTGATTTAGCAATTGCTACACATTAACCGATTTACCGATCGCGCACGATTATCATCGTCACTTCGCGAGAAGCCAGTGTCCATGACTGTGCATTAATAATAATAATAATAATAATACGTATTTATTATACGTAATAGCTTTTGATTTAGCTGCATTGTTCTCTCTATCTCTGTCTATCTGTTTATCTCTCCCCCCTCTCCCCCTCACCCCCCCCTTTATCAGTTATTCGCCAAGTCAGTATAAATGGTAATCAAACTCCGTGATGGTGATCGCATTTCAGATTTGATACGCCATGACATCATAATTCGCTCATTTGCAGCGACAGCGATACGATTAGGAAAAAAAGATATTTTGTATAATGGGGTGGAAATAGTTGCCGTAGTTAAATGCGATCAAAATTGTACGGTTCGTTGAATATCTATGATCTCTCTTTTCATTTCGATCGCACAATATCGATAGATGCATATACGAGTGACTCCTCGCGACTCTCCCGAGTCGGGAACTGAAATTTACGATACATGCAATATGGAAATTCTAGATATGAAAGAGCGATCAGCGCTATTACCGTTGTTTGATGAATGGCGATAGATCGATTCGTTCGTTATACGACGAGAGATATTTAAAAAAATCTTTATTACATTTATTTAATATTTCATAAAAATATATTTTTCCTTTTTTTGATAATTTCAAAAAATAGTTAAACGGCTGTCTAAAAAAGGTCGGTCAATCTTCTCTCTCATTCTCACTTTTCGTGTAAGCGTCTCTCGAATGAACCGCGAGATGGCAGGATGCGTACAACAAAAGGGTTAGACGACACACATATACACGCGGTTCGAGCTTTGGAATTCCGAGTACATACGTACGTACGTCCGTCCCCGTGTTCCGGTGTACTCTCTTTTTATCTCCGTTTCTCTCTCTCCTCCCCTTCCCCCTCCCCTTCTCACGCCCTTCCTCGCTCTCCCCCCTCGCCACGTCCCTCGACCACTCGTCTCACCTTCGACGCTAATTCGAGCGATACGGTTCGCGCTTATTATCGCTAAATTAGCCATTATGTCGTTATTTTAACGAGTCAATGTGTGTCAGGGGGCCGTGTGTCACGCACACGTATATACGCATATACAGACACGCGCGCGCGTTCATCTATATACACGTATACATGTACGTCTACGTACACGTGTGAATCACGAACGATCGTGTCCTGAGTGATCTGTGTGACTGCCATAAGGCCATCGTTTTTCTGAAACGATTTATGATCGCCTGACTGTCAACGTTACATTAACAAGATTGTTAGTTAAACAGCTGATTCTTAGTTTGCACGAGAATTCATACTATGTATGTCGTATGTGAACCGTATTGAATGGGGACTATGTATACAAAAGCGAATCTCTTGGGAATCTTATGTAAAATTTTACGAAATCTGTCGATCTAGCTAAATGTTTGTAAATAACAAAAATGTTTATGCGGCGCTCTTAAAAAAATGGTCCGTTTTTTGTTACATAGATTTTGATTTGCTCCTACAACGTATCTAGGATTGAAACATTTTTTTCTTTTTTTTTCTAACCACCACCCCATCCGAAATCCCATCCGAGTCGATCGTTCTCGCGAACGAACAGGGGCGCAAGCTCGCACGACCTCGATTGCTCCGAGGCTTCAATCCTTTCGTTCTCGAAACAATGCGTGCGTAGCATATCTTCTTCGTACTTACTCGAACTACGAAGAGAGCATTCTTCTCGTGATTGCCCACGTTAATGTTCGCCTAATGGAGTATCGTGAAAAAGTAGGGAAGAAGAAAGAAAAAAAAAGTAAGGGAAGGGTCTCGTTTCGCTCGTCGAAATGAAATTTCCCTTGATTTTCTCGTAATTCGTTCGGTGAATCGGTATATTGCATCGATCGAGTATCCTTCTCTCTCTTATTCTCTTACTTGCGTGGGTCGGAGGTGGAAGAAGGGTGAATCGTATTAAAGGACGAGCAATTTCACGGTGTTCCCTTCGAGACGATCGCCACGCCTCCTTTTCATGTTAGATGACTCTAACGTTAGATTTCTAACGTTAGACTTTGTGTTGGATTTTTCTATGCGATTAGATTGTATATAAAGTTATTATCTCCTGTATATCATTTGTGGTCTCTCCCTCTCTCCCTCTCTCCCCCTCTCTCTCTCTCTCTCTCTCTCTCTCTCTCTTTCTTTCTGCCTTCGTGCGAAGAACGACAATGACAACGACAATGACGAAAACGATACGTCTCGGGTATCTCTCCGTCTCTCTCACTCTTTGATTGGGCCATTTTAATGGCGAACTTCCTCGAGACGTTCGGTACAGAAGAAGAGGGTCGACCCACGCGACCACGAATTATAATTCCTGGGTAGGAAACCGCCCTGTACCGGCCCTTAAAACGTTCTAATGTCTAATTCATCGTGACTCGTCCGAAGGAGGACCATTTCCGCGAGTACTATGGCTCTTATATCCTCTCGGAAACACGAAGGGCACTTGTCTCTATTTCTATATTATTTTTCATATCTTTGCTTTTAAGTTATATTACGTAACATAAATTACTGTATTATCTTGAAACGACTAACTACAAACGCCATGTTGGTTGATATTGCAAAATTATAGTTGCAGAAATTCGCGAGTAAATTTTATCTAAAAAATGTTTCATTTCCAAAATAATATTTGCCTTTGCTTTTTGTATACAACAATAGTAAAATGGAATAACGATAATTGGTGCGTGGTTCGTTATTTTAAAATCATAGTATGCTATAAAGAATTAAAAGAAATAAAAAAGAATTCATAGAACGCTCTTGTAAAAATAAAAACAAAAAAACAAAGGCTAATTCTGAACTAGCTTTTTGTTCAACAACTTCACAGAGAAATTATTCTTCTAACGTAACACTTAATGGAACGTTGTTGACGCATCTAACTCGCTTCAGTCACGGTAAATGTGAATTGTTTCCCTCATGAGACATCGTAGGACGCGTTCGATAAGGGCTTATCCGCCGATAAAATTACGTAATACCGAGGTACGAAAGCGCGTGTGTGTATATGTGTATATCTATGTACTATGTGCACGTTAATGGGTTTAACTTTAATTAAGAGCCGCTTGAAAATTGGCCGCGTTACGATTGTCGGAGTGCACCTCAGGGGCGTGGACTGTTCGCGATAAAAGCGACGATGTCAGCCACGGCAAACGTTTTACAGTACTTGCGCGCGCGCGTGTATATATATATATGTAGTTATAAAACAGTTCTTTGATTCGTAACCATATTATATAATTTTCTTTCCCACCCTCTTTCTCTTTCTCTCCTTCTCTCATTCTCTCGTTCTTTCTTTTCCTCTTTCTTCATTTAGCTCGTTCGTTCGTTCGTTCATCGTATTTCGTAGGAAAATTAGGTTTGGCGGTTGTAAATAACGTCGTTTCGCGTGGCACGCGACGTCGGGACAAGGCACTTCTTGAAACTGCTTCTTTATACACCAAATTTTTGTTTGTCGTCTCATCGCGACATGCTACCTGGCCATGCTCCAGGAAAATCTCAAGAGACATCCGAGGGGTTTTCCTACATTTACCTTGGAGAACTCGCGCCCTCGTCGACCCGATGTTATCGATGTTTTGTTATAAAGAAATAGAGATGTAGTATGAGCTGTAATTAAAGTCATACTTTAACCGATAACAGATCAATTATGTAAGAAACGTATGAAAGAGAAAACGTATGTACGTAGTCGTTTCTTCAAGAATTAACGATGCCGAACAGAATTAACGATAATGGACAATTATGAAAGCTGCCTAATTCATTTCGTTTTGTCATTCATTTTATTTATTCACTTTATTCATTCGAATTATGTATTTTATTAGTTCATTTTTAGCAGTCTTAATATCACTTAAAAAATTCCATTTGTAGAAAATATTATGAGTCAGATTGAAAGGATGAGTTTAAATCGACGATAAAACGGAGTCATCATAGATCAAGAGACTTTCGAGCTTAAGGGTAAGTCAAAAAAGACAAAATGGTAGAAGGTAACGGCACGGAAGGAAACCGGCAGATGGGTCGAACATGGTTCAAGGGGCGTGCCGCGGACCGTACCGTACCGTACCTTACACCAACACCTAGACGTTATCTCGCACCTATGTATTTACGCTTCTAAATTCGCCGCGATAAATCTTCCAACTAGGGGGTGGCTCGTAAAAAATATAACCAGTAGCGTATTTCCCTTACGTTTTCACGATATCATCGAGGTATTCCACTTCCGGCCCAGATTTCTATCCTATTTCCTTTTAAAAATGAGATCGAAGCAATATCTTTTCAATTATGTTTAATAGATTTAGTGTCAGGTTCATGTACAAGTTTGTTTAACGACGTTTGCGGGAGTGTTATAGAATTAACGGTAATTAATTTCTAACTAATAATAAAAAGAGAAAGACTAAGATTTAAAATATGAGTATAATAATATAAAAAGAGAATACTTGTTCTACATTAATGTCTTTTTACATTTTCATTTTGAAACACAAAAATTGTAAAATTGCAAAAAATTAAGTGTATATACGAATTTATAAAGAATTACTGTACAGGTCGGTATTAATCGTTCGCCGAGGAGCCGCGCGGAAAAATCGTAAAGTCAAATATTATGGAAGATAATGAAAACATAGGCTATAATAAAATTCCCGAAGCATGTTCTGCAATGTATGTTACCTACCATTCGTCTACGTAGAATCTGATGCTTTGGTACGCGCGTGTGCGTTTGGCCGTGCGCAAACACTCTCTTATGATACAAGTGTGTAGAGTGAGCGAGAGAGATAGAGAGAGTGAACCACATCCGCCATTCCTGGCTTCTCCGACTATACACTCGTGTATCTACTCTACACTTCGACGGGTAGAGCTTGTTACTCGCTTTGACAAGCGCTCGTCATCCTTCGAGTGGACTACACGATACACCTCGTCGTCGTCGTCGTCGTCGTCGTCGTCGTCGTCATCGTCGTCATCGTCGTCATCGTCGTCATCGTCATCGTTGTCATCGAGGACCCTTAGCCGAGGATACGTTCTTTCTATTTTTCACCGTTGGAAAGGGCATACCGCGTGGAGTTTCCCCCGTTGAAACTTCAACGTCTCGTAATCGGCAACGAGAACCACCGACGACGTGCTTCGAACGCCGTTCACGTTCCCGATGGTAGTCCTCGGCCTTGCGTAGAAAGTGTCGAAGTGAGATCGTTGCGAAACGATCGATAGAAACGTTGACACCGTTTATGGTTGTCTTATAGACGATCGACAATAGTTTGTATCGAGTTCTTCGATCGTTTACGGTTTTGAAATGTGTTTCATTTGTTGCTAGGTTATGGGCTTGTTATGAAGAATTCACATTTTAGAATAACAGGAAAACAGAATATTTGTTAGTATTAGCTTTACCACGTATCTCAAATATTCCACATAGAGTCTCTCGCAATTGCTATTTTAAATTGCAATTTTTAATTAAAATTCTTGTGTACCGTCTGTACCATAATCAAATACGTACATTTTTCGAACACGACTGTGAAACCATTTTATCGCCATTAGAAAGTTTCGAGCTTATTTTTTGAGGATATTATTTTTTGAGACAGTCGAGCTCGCGTTCTCTTCAGTTTTAATTTCCCTTGTTTCTCTTCGCAACCCTCGATCGTCGGTTGTCCTGTAATTTCATCGTGTCGGCACCTTCAAGAAATGCGGATTACATTACGAAAGAAGTTTTGAAAATTCTTTAGCGATTTTTCGTATAAATAGAAGCGAGTTCATTCGTCCAGAAGGTACGGTGATCGAGTAGGTATTTAAATAAGCTCTCACGTGCAGTGAATTGTTTTTAAATATACTTTAACGATTCGAGATTTACATCATCATATACATGTATATACAATTTAGATATCACATAAATGTTAATATTATACACATACGTAAGTACACATTACGTTCCACGTAACTCCCAATAGAACGTTAAAAATAATCCAACCTAACATAACATTATACACTTATACGTATCATTAGTATAGTATACGACATATCATTTCATATGAATAGAATAAATAAATAAATATATAAATGTCGTTATAAATGGATATTTTTATTAAACAGTTGTATTTTCCTCTCTCTTTCACACACACACACGCGCGCGCGCTCGCTTTCTCTCTCTCTCTCTCTCTCTCTCTCTGGCTGGGCGTGCGTGCGTGCGTGTGTGTGTATCTTCTCATCGTTTCAATACATATAGTATATTACACGATATCGATCGAATCGGCTATGGAATAAAATTGTACGTATCAAATAAGCCGTCAATTTTGCGCGTGCGATATTTAGATGATGGAATGCGGTAATTGGTTGCGCGGCAGGATTAATCGATTAACCTCCGATGCATTGTGCGTGTATATCGCCTGGGGATTAAACGGCGTGTTCGTGTCGTTTAACCTGCTGCAGCAGCGTGCCATTACTCGGAGATTTTATTGGCGAGTGCAATCAACGCTTCTCTCTCTCTCTCTCTCTCTCTCTCTATTTGTTTTTTACACGTGCTCTTAGCGTTATACTTTTATAATCTTTTTTCCTCGTGCGTTTGTTGTTACCTTTCCCGTCATTTCTCTTTCTCCGGGAGCGAAACACTCCCCGGAGAGACCGTTTAAAAGGGAGGATGTCCCATTCGCTCGTAGGAAATTGCCGTCTCGAATCAAATTTTCTCGAAAACGTTCTGACAATTTTAATTAAACTTCTCGCGCCAACTTCTCGCCACCGCTGCCGCCACCGTCGTCGCCGGGGGAAAACGCGAGACGATTCGACGGTTCGATCTCTCGTATTTTACGTTTTGAACGAGAAATTCTTTTACGGGTATTATTATTCTCGTCTATTAAATTCAAGGGAGGAAGATAGAGAAAGTGAAAGAGAGAAAAAATAGTGTACAGTGGGTGTAAAAAGTATCTGTACACTGCATATACATATCGAATAATTATTAGAGACTTTTTCTAAATGTTTATTATAATCGTCTATAGATCGATTAATTGTTATAATGTTTTTAAATATCGTATGAATCGATGAGACTTGTAAAATGAAACTATATATTCAATTTTATATTTCTTTGTATTTTGAAGTACATTTGATACTTTTTATTTTATAAATTAAATTTTCTTAATGTATACATTATTTCAGGATACTTTATTAATGAAGAATGTATTCGTTTTTAAAAAATGTACGAATATTGTTTATACGTACTGTAGGTACGTGTGTATGGGGGAAGGGGCGGGAAGAGAGAGAGAGAGAGAGAGAGAGAGAGAGAGAGAGAGAGAGAGAGAGAAATACTCGGAGAATTGAAATCGCATCGTTAAGATCTCGAAGACGCAAATTAAAGTAATGAGAAGAGAATCTCCGATCGATTTCCGAGGATCGACTCGATGGAGTCTTTAATGAACGAACGAAGGGTGGAGTGGGCACGATTAGATTACCATTTTTAAACGGTCGGGTTACGTAGCTCGTCGACGAAAGAATGGGAAAGCGAGCTTGAAACGATAAGCCCGTTATATTAAAGCGTAACGTTTTTTCGGTGATCGCTTAGTATTTAATAGCGAGCCCATATTTTTCGTTGCTGTTTAATTTAATCTTAATATGAATAAATCGATAGTTTATTGATAAGTTCGCAGCGGTACGAAATAATGAAGCGTGAGGCAGAGTACAGAATGCTTAAAAAAAATATCGACGCATCTACATTTCAATTTTCCTAAAATCGTTAACATTCTTTTGAAGCACTCTGTATATAAAAATAACAGCAAAACAGGGTAAATGCAATAGACAGTGAAAATGAATATAAGATCGAAATGAAAGAAAATAAGATAAAAATGATTATTCGTTTGTCGGTGTTATTTCATTTCCAATGAAATATTTCCTATAAAATAAAATAAAAATATTGCGGCAAAATAAATATAAGCGACCTTTCCAAAACAAATTTATAGGGGAAAATATGAGCTTATGATTCTACGATACTTGATAAGGTCACAAACAATACAGAAGTAATATGAGGAAATCATAATATCGCCGCGGCAACGGCGTACAGATGCGAGCGGTTAATTATTTCCACGGTTTCATAGCCATCACACACACTCACACACGCGCGCGAGGGTTACCTTTCATTAACTCGGGTACACAATTTCCGCTAACGAACTTACGGGCCGGCCTATCGAACGCGTCGACGTTTTCACTCTCGAAAGTATAAATATATCATTCTTGCGATCGCCTAAACTACTACGCATAGTCGTTTATTATCGAAGAAGAGAGAACGAGTACGCTCGAAAAATGGTAAAATTTAAAGCCGATTCCGCTTGTCGGCGACAGTATCGAGTCGACTACATGCATAAACACGCATATGTAAACGTATATTCTACTTTTCCGATCCCAAACCGTTTCCACTATTTTCATGCAACGAATTCGACTACTCCACTCTAAGCACATCGATTTACCCCTTTTCCTCGTCGACTTTGACGAAGTCGTAGAAAAGCTCGACCACCTTTCGCGTTTTTCTCATTTCATCGAGTCACGCACACACGCGCAAATTGTATGCTTTACGCGCCGACCGTCTTTTAAACGTGCAAAGGGAAGTAGCGCGATGCACAAAGCGGCAAGTGCGAGCGAGAGAGTCAATCGTGTCCAGACGTGACCGATGTGACCGATTAATTTCCGTCCTTTCAGTTTAACAACGCGGTCGCTCCACAAATGAGCTCGGCTACACTTCGCGTCTATTCGTTCGTACTGTACATGCATACGACGACTAACGTTGAGGAACTTCCATAGGAGAAAAGTCCGTTCGAAATATACGAAAGACATAACTTCTCCCGTTTCGACGCCCGTTAACAAGACGAGGAGGAAAACAAAAGTAGGGGGGGGGGCAATAGATAGACTAACTTTCGGAAAAGAGAGTGGAGAAACCGGTAAATACGAAGTCGAAGGAAAGTTTTTCTTCCCTCTTGAGATCGTAATGGAATCGATGTTTTTGTTTGGGTAGGATGAACAGGGAGATCGAGTTAAATTTCATTAGATTCGATAAAATTCATTTTTGTTTTTGGGGTGACAAGCTCGTTCGGTGAAGATTTGGAATGAGCGGATGGCTGGTTATAGAGGTCACCGATGACCGGCAATTAGATACGATGATAAATTTTGTTATATTTTACCGTTTAAAATAACTATTAAAAATATTAGGTACGTATACTGATTTATGTAAAATTAATTCGCTGGCTAATTGGCTTGAACAATTTTGACATAATCGTGTAACATCACTTTTCATGTAATTATTAAAGAAAACTTTTAAGAAAAAAAGAGAAAGAGAGGAATAATGTACACGTTGCTCGACATTTCGAACTTTCTCCATAGACAAACGAAAGACACGCAGACAAAGAACGTAATTACATTCGCTTCGTCGTCCATCTCGCTTTAGCGAAGGGTGGATCTTTATTGGCCGTTCCTGACCTAACCACCCCCTCCATCTTTCCAATCGAAGTGGAACCTATAAAAGCAGCCCCGCTTTCTACAATTTCCGTCACACCGACCTCGAGTCTCCTTTTGCACAAAACCGAACGACGATTTACATACAGACTTCCGTTGTTGAAAAAACTTCCTGTGATCTTTCTTCTGCTCATCGTATTCTAGCATTATCTCTATCTCGCTCTCTTACATAATTATAATGGAAGTTTGATTATCAGGGTTTTATGTATATAATAATAGGAAACAGGGGAATGTAATACTTGTGGTATGTTATATAACGTTTATCTTTGTCTCTGTGAATCTTTTCCCAACAATCGAACGGTTAAACGAGTATCAATTTATCGGTCCAATTTGGATTTATCGGACTTGCTTGAAATAATCGAGATGGTATCTACCGTAGCTATTGTATTCTGATTCTGAAGGTTTTGTTCGAGAAAATCGAAGGAATTGTAGAAGTATTGGTTGAGATTTCAAGTTGTCAAGCTGTAGCCTTCAAGATTGTACTTTATTTCACTAAAAAATAGACGTAACATCTTAATTCAATTATTACCACCCCGAAACCCTAATTATTACCCAGAAACAAGTTTATACACAAGTATCAGATTAATCCTCCAACCAGTTCCCAACATCTTCATACTCACCCTACGCTTTACGATATACGGTATCCCCTGTGTTACAAATTACAACATTAGTCCAAACAATAATGTAATCCCCCCCCCCTTTATACTTTATCGAACGCTACCAAACAGGATCGCAAGCCACATTCAACCCTCGATCCCTTCAAACAATCAAATCAAACGAAATCAAGATACGAGCAAAATCAAAAGGGGGAAAGTCCACTTTTTCCATACTTTTCCACTATAGCCGGAGTCGGATTTTTCGTAGGAGAGAAAAGGTGGGGGTTACTGACCGCAGGAGGGAAACGGAAATCATCGTTGTAGGAAAAGGGGATGCGTTCTCGCGAGCGTCCAGGCGGGGTTTGTCGGGGATGGACGAGGTGGCGAAGGGAGGGTAGGTTAAGGGGCGGAAGGGGGGTCGTGAACGGACGAGAGGGAGGGGATAAAGCCCCGCAGTGCGGCGCGGTCGATACAACCCCATCCCCACTCTCGACCCTTTTTCCAACCCCTCTTTGGCCGTCCACTATCTCTATCTCACTCCGACACACAAGCGCACATACACTTTTCTGATAGATGTACAGCTACGTTCGTCCAACTTTCTTCATCTATTTCTTTCTATATATATGTATACGTATATATGTTTCTCTTTCTATCTTTTTCTATTCGCGTCTCATCTTCCGTCTTTTTCTTTTTCCTTTCTCACCCTTAGCCACCCCTTAGCTACCTCTTCCCTCCCCCCGTGCGCTTCCAGGTTGCACACGATGATTAGCGTGAGCGCCACCTACGTGCCTTCCACGTAGCCTGGCCATTGCACCGTGCTGCACGAAAGAAGGTCGAAATGGCTCGAGTGTGTAAAAGAGAGAGAGAGAGAGAGAGGGAGAGAGAGGAGGGGAGAAGGAGGAAGGGAGAAATACGCTTGCTAGCTATACACCAAGAAAGGAGGGTTCCATCTTCGTCTCTGGTAAACGTGGCCGAAAATAATGGACGGAAGATGGCGTCCTCTTTTGGTTAATCTTCCTTTTCTACCCCCTTCGAACGCGTGTCTATTTCTTTCTGTCTGTCTCTCTCTCTCTCTCTCTCTCTCTTTCTCTCGGGTTTCTCTCTTGTTTTATGGATGTGTGCGTAACTTGTGTGTACTCGTTGGAGCCTCCTAGCTTTACTCGAAGGTGTTGCACGGGACAAGCTTGTTCGGATAGCACAATGGTTGGGTTAATAAAGGGCTAGCTCTTATGTTTGACTCGCTAAAGCGGATATAATCTGTTCTTTACGAGGAAACCTTCCCTTTTGCCGCGGTGTTTGTACGTGGAAATTGTAGGTGCGAGTTTTGTAGGTCGGTTCAAGTTATTAAAGGGAATATTAAAGGGTTCGTTGGAAATACGTGCGATGGGTAATTGGATTAGTGGGTATTTGAAGTTTTATTTTCCCGTGAAATAAGGAAAAGCCAGAATTGTTACTTTTAGAACGCGATAAACAATTTAACTATTACTTTAAGAGCAAATAATGTTAATCGAACGTAATGTAATGTAAAGACCGTAATGAAAAAATTAAACTGTTACTTCATAATGTGTTTGTCCATTTATACCCAGTAGTACGAAGTTTGAACCATAAATATGAAGTATGATTTGATTATCGTTTGAAGCACTTGTTAGGAAAAGTGTAGGTATTATTGCCTTATGTGCATATATGCAAGACATGGCAGCTACATATAAGATCGTCCATTTCTCGGTTGATTAATACGCGTTCATCTACTCCAGGAAGTTAATTAACCGTTATCACGAAGAAACGTTTAGTATGTTTGTCAGGTGATAAAACTTTTTTCAAGTCTCTTTTGAGAGTTTATGAAATATCGCAGAATTAACTTTCCATAAATCGTTCACTCGAAATTTTCCATTATTTTTGTGTTTAGAATAAACATAAAATAAAATTCATCGTCGTGATATTTTTTATATTACAGTGTACATTTTGCTTTTGTTACGAATCATGGTTGTGTAAGCTTGTAAAATATAGGATCTTTCGATGTTTATCCCTCACACCGAAAAGTAACCTACGTAAATGTGCATTCCCGTTCAACCCTTTGAACGAAAATTCACACGATCTTTATTGACGCCGCTATCAAGAATCTCGGTTGACATTTTTGCGTGCATTTTCTTGAAGCGCGAGCGAGCAAGCGCCATCGGATGCCGTCGCGGAAGGTCGGATCGATTTACCCGGCACTTTTCCAGGACCAAAGGAAAATTGAATTTCGTTCGATCGACCCTTGTACCCCTATGTACGTATGTATACCCTACGTAAGCAGACGTTTCTTTCGAACTTCTAAGAAAAAATGAACAAGAATGTTGAGTTAGCGATTTACAGAGCACTCGAATTTATCTACAATAAATGATAAAAATTCCTAGACACCATTTTCATTGGAAAATAATATCGTCTTCTACTTTACACGTGGAAGATGGAAACGAGTCGAGAAAGAGAAAGAGAGATAAATGTGAAAAACACACGGACCTAGGGACAAAATACGCTGCGAAATCATTTATTTTCGAAGCTCCGGGCTCGTTGGTACACGAAGCGTATCAAATTCAGGTACACGTTTACATTGTTTTTTGGACGCGAGATCCGCGACAAATTAGCGCTATTTTAAAATCGCCTTCCGAGTTGGGTGGTTATCATTGTCCGTTAATGGGATAAGTAAAGTAGGTCAAAGGTGCTCGTCGGCGTTGATGAAAACGCCGTTCGAATTCGCGTTCAAGACCCGCCGCCCTCCCCCTTGCTAACCCCCTAAAATGGGAATTCGCAAGATAAAATGTCTAGGGTCCCTTCGTGGGTATGAAGTTTCTGTGCGTGCACTTGACAATCCTTTATCGAACTTCCGACATTTATGGCCCTATCTCTTATTTGGCCTTTATCGTACGACAAATAGATTTCGCGACTTATTCAGAGCCTTTTACAAAAATTATATAAACAATACGATTAACGATTTATTAACAAATATTAATCGTCGGTTGTCTTTATCATTTTTAAATTTTTAAATAAGAACTACGTATTATTTATTTCAGTTCTGGTCTAATACAAATTTAGTGTTTTCATTTCTTATATATACTGTTAGAACATCGTTTAATTTTAATCTAAATTGTCCAATAGGTTTTATTTTTAAACGATAATTACACGTTAGAAAAACAACTTTATTTTCTATTATTGTCTGTATTTTTTAAATGCAATTAGAACATTATCTACTTTTTATGAAAACTCCCACAGTTCCCTGTAGAACTTATTATAAAACCGTTTCCCACGTGCGCGCGCGCGCGTGTGTCAATTTTAATCGCGTTAACTTCGCGCATGATTCAACACGATTTTAGAAGCTGCTAAATCGTTCGTACGGTATGCCATAAATAATAATAATTAATAATAAGTAAAGTAGCCTAATTAAACTATCTGAAAAAGTTGACATATCGACTTATATAACAGTAATAAGAAATTATTATATCTTATATCATAACTTTGAAAATAATGTACTTTGACTTAGCGTCAATTTAAAAGAAAAATCATTCGTTTTTTGGATTCCTAGAAAGTAACCATAATTGTTTGTCTTTTTTGTCGTAAAAAAAGTCGTGACATTTCGAACGGCTACACTTTCGAGCGTATGTTCCTGTTTATGTCTCGTGAAAGAACGTATGCATTGTATGTATGTATGTATGTATGTATGTACGTATATATGTAGGTAGGTATTTATACGAGAGAAAAAGAGAGAGAGAGTAGACATTTCTGTCGTCGCGGTTTTCCAGAAAGGAACATACGTGCTCTCTTTTCAAATCCGCCGGGCTAAAATGTAGGAGGATACTACAGGGGAACGAGGTTAAGTTACTCTCGACGAATGATTCTCCGTACCATGAGAACGTACGTGTAGATACTTATGTGCGCGTATGGAACAATATCGATGTTAATGTTAACGTTGACGCGAAGTCATGAGTTCTCATGAAATCATCGAGGTAAAAATTATCGTCCCTGACTTATAAAAAATGTTTCTCGAATTTATTCATCTTCGAAATTATTTAAAGTATTTTTTGCTTTCTTAACAGTATTCCTCGCCGTAATATTACGATATTAACATTTGCAGCAACTTCACTCGAATTCTAAATATAATTTCGAGATTACTAAAATTATCTTACTAAAAATTAGATTACTTACATTTTTTTTAATTATTCACAATTACCTCAAAATTATAACTTCAAAAAATTGAAATCATTTAATACTTTTAGTTTCGTTATTAATAGTAATCGATAAAAATGGTTTGGCGGAGTTAAATTCGTTTTTTTCAAAAATGAACGGAAGATGTCACGAAGCATCCGAAGATGACGCACACGTCGTGTGTTCGATAAGAAAGTTCGCGACGCGAGCAGAAAATTGTAACGTAGACTGTCGATAGAGATGCATTGCATTGTGGTCTTAGAGCACAATGGCGACTAGGACGAGAAGGACGTCGAGGTGGACGTCTTCCACTTCCTTCTCGCCCCCCCCCGTCTCTATCTCTCTTTCTCTTTCTCTCGTAGAAACGGTCCTAGAGTGGATTCTAGGGATAGGAAACATATCGCTACTACAGAAAGAGTAGCCGAATCGAAGTATAAATCAAGCCGATGCGATGAACGGCAACGATGATGACGATGACGATGACGAGGAATTCAAGTAAATTTAGTCGAGTGCCAAGCAAATAGAGGTTCCTCTTAATTACGTACTTCGGAACGTAGCCAAAGAGGGGAATAGCCAAGGGATCGCATTAACGCCTTCCACGTAGTTCGATGAATCGATCGAGGAGTGCCTCGCCCATTCCTTTCGACCCGTAGAATCTCCTATTATCGACACTTCGGGAGCGTTTCCTTAGAAATTTATTGTTCGCCCTGGACAGACACCTTCCTTTCGTCTATTGGTTCCAAAAGGCTTTTTGGAATTTTTTTTTCATTATGGTATTTGTATCGTTCATTGGGATGAGAAATGGGATATTATGTTTTATGTTATTAGCTAGAATATGATACAGGTAGACGAGGATACTTTGAAGTGTATTTACCTTGAATATTTGGAAAATAGAGCTTTTCGGTTATCATATACAGGGTGTCCCAGCTAACTTGAAATCTCGAAAACAAAAGACATTGAGGAAATTTTTTTACCTATCATAATGTTGGCCCCCTTCGAACACAATAATATTTTCCTCTAACATTTTTTCCTATCATAAAGAATAAGCGAGATATTCTCGGTGGTCAAGTTAGCTGGGACACCCTGTATATGGGTCGTGAAATAGGAATTGTAATTTTATGTTTTATACTTTATCCATGTGATAAATTCGGTAAATCTTATTACGATACTGCAACGGAATCCTTCAAATCTACTCTAATAGTAATTACATCTATTTCATAGTCCAATAAATTAATTTTACAGTCCATTAATCTTCCATTAACGTAACAAATACAAAATTATTAAAATATTGTGAAAAATTAGAAAACGGTTTATCATGCATTTATTATTAATATTTCGGTACGAAGTTTTATTAGATAGAACCGATTAGAATATTCCTCGTGATCTCGTGCGGTTGCGTGCTTAAAGACTCTGTGAGAGTCATCTCTTTCTCTCTCTCTCTCTCTCTCTCTCTTTCACTCTCCAACTCCCTTCTTTCTCTCTCTTCCCCCGTATTTCAAGAGTGTCGAGTGGGTGCAAATCACCGCGTCTACGCTTCTAATTCCACTTCGCTTTTTTCTTTCTTCTCCCTTTCTTTCGTTTTTTTCCTGCTTTTTCTTTTCCAGTAGCTCGACCTGAAGTCATCCACTTCAATCAATCCACGTTGAATCCTCGATGAGAGCTTTTTACCTTAACGAATAAGCCGCGAACCTGATTCTCACGATATCTCGAGTTATTTTTCGCTCTTCCACCAAAATTATCGTTTTTTTTTCAAATGCAAATGACGAAAAAAGAAAAAATGAAATGTGAAAATCGATTGGCCTCGCTCGAAAGAGAATTCTTATCATCGAGCATCAAAAATAAAGGAAGAAGTATTTTCAAAAGAACGGTTTTCGTATCGTACGCGGAAGAATTTCATTAAGAACGCGCCGTACGCTGGCGTAGAGAAAAGATAGTGAGTCATGCTTTATCAACGTTATCAACGCTCGGAGGAATTTACTTTATATCGATTGCCCCGTACCCGTAATAACACTATACACGGGTGATGCTAATGGAATCGTTACGTAAGAACGCGAAGGAACGCTCCTACACCGTTTGGTCACGCGCGATCACCGATAATATATTCGAGCTTCCTATTATCAGGACACAACGTACATACACACTTTTGTCCGAGGAAACTAGTCAAACGTTTTTGTGAGTTTGACGCGTTGAAAAAGCGAAAAAGGGGAAATAAGAAAACGTCGTTTCCGTTAAAATTATGAATTTCAAGATAAGAAGTCGTTTTTAAAGTAATATTTGTCTATTTTGTCGATTATATGAACGATAACTGACTTTTTTATTATGCGATAATCTTCTAGTAATAAAAATCTTATATATAGCTTGATAATACTTATTTTATAATTTGTTTAATAATAATTGTTTTATTATTTTTAATAATCGTGTTATTACGATCACATCAGTGTGCAATAATGATTTAATCGTTACTAAAATCAAAACGAGGAAAATTAGAAGTCGACCACCTGATTTTAGGTTTTAAAGTGAACTTATTGTATGATTTTTTTCTAGCTCTAGTTAAAAGTTAAATACTCATCACGTTCGGTTACTAACGCGAGGAGTCTACGATACTTACTTCAAAAAGAGCATAAAGAATCTCGACTTTTCTGTTATACCCTTCACTCGACTCTTTTTTCGCTTTCTCTCATCTTTGTATCCTTTGGAGTAGCTCGTAAAGGGAAAAAACGCGAGTATGCGCACTCCTTTCAAGAAGACCCGCGAAAAAAGAACGCTTCGCGTGTAACGGTCGACTGACGACCGTTTTTGAAACGATTTGCAAACTCGTTAGTTCTAATTAGCTTAGTTAAGCACGCTCTCTCGTCGCTCCTCTCCTTCCATCGTGTATACCGTGAACCTTCCGTGCCGATGAGACGCGAGTACTGCTTTTTTGAATTCTCTAGAATGCAATTCTTAGTCGCTATGAACAATCGATAGCTTGTTAGGGAGCTCAAAAAATAGACTATAAGGTAACATAAGTTTTATTTCGATAGTATTATCGCAACATTCGGTGTAAACCATATCAAACTTCGGTGTAAGCCATCGGAAGCGTTAGTCTCTCATCGGCATTTCAAGGGCTCACACGAACGTTTTGGCAGAACGCAATTCTAGGCCGATCTTAATGACTGATATCTTGCTGGAAAGCCAAAAGGATAAGCTACGTGCTGATATAAGTTTCATTTCGGTACTTATCTCGGTTCGTTAGTCTTGTCTTGTTAATCTCAGCCGGCTTCTCTTTCTCTCTCCCTCTCTCCCTCTCTCTCTCTCTCTCTCTCTCTCTATCACTGAAATATTCATGTTTTCGCTGTAAGGAAGCGTAATGTCGCGAGAGACCGATCACGAGCGTGAATTTGCATATCATGGATATCTCACTTTAATATGTATCTACGTAAACTTAACAGTGAAACATTTAGGATACCTATTTAGGTATGTACCTATAGCTTAATATGTTCGATTTTTTACTGTTTCTTTAAATTTTACATTTTATTGTACATTTACTGAACAGGCATTAATTTTAAAGCTTCCAAAATTTAGAGCATAAAAAAACTTGGAAGATAAGTGTTTTAGTATTTTTGTCATAACTCGTTTGATTTTAAGAATTTTTAAAGAAAGTTCTAGAGAAAGAATTGGAGAAAGTATTATACATAAGAATATATTTCGTATATTAATTCAGTCTAGTGGAAGCAACCTCGAAGAAAAAAATTAAGGAAAGATTAGGCTTCTACCTTAATTTCTGTCTCTCAGAATATATTTTTCTGAGGATGTCCTATGTTACTGTGTGACTGAGTGTGTATACGTGTGTGTTGGTGAAAACTGAAAGATCTCATTATTCCACCTACGTGCACCCTAACTTGCCCGTACGATAAGTTAGCACGAAAGTTATACATTTCTCTCTCTTCTCTCTCTCTCCCCCCCATCCCTCCCACACTTTTTCTCTTTTCATCGAAATACGTAGTTTTAAATTAAAGGTATAAAACACGGTTGTGTATGCCTCAAAATTCCATACAAAATTTATTTAATAGGTAGATACGTAATAAAATCGCACAAAAATTTAATTGAAAGTATTAATGTAGCGCAGAAAAGGTAAAAATTGAATTAAAAATTTGGAAAACAAATATAAACTACGGATTAATTACAAGTAATTCTCGTATAGAATGAAAATTTGTACCGCGTTATAATGAAATCTTATTCAACAAAATGATCTTATAATTCATATAAAAAGAGAATTGGATCAGTTTGGATTTCCGAACTTTAAAATAAAGCGGACAATATCTTCTTAATTTCATTATTCTTTAACCGCCTTGCATCAAGAATATCAATCACGTTCTCCAATAATTCCGTACTATACGAAGGTCACTTGTCTTTCCTATTCATTAACACAATGTACCAAAATCGTTCGACGAGGTGTTACGCAACGGTTGTTTGTCGACGCAAAAGTTACTTAGAAATTTAGAAGATACAAGAGACTTGAAATCGTTGTAGGTAAAAAGCTTTATTCTTGTTGAAGGTCTGAACTATTTCTAATTTGTGCTTGAAGTTTTCGGAAAGAGGTAACCTCGGATGAGTGGAGGGGATCACTTAAGGACTAGGAGGAAGGGGGAAAAAGAATCCTGGACAGGCCACTAAGGAGTACAGTTATATTGAAGGATCGCGGATGTGTCACTAGGGAATATGGTTATGAGTGGTTGGAGCAATAATTGTTAAGAGTAATAGAAAAAGGTTTGTCTTTAGGAAAAAGGTAAATGAAAGAAAGAAGGAAATAAGGGAAAAGAATTAGTAAAAAGGTATATAGTGGTGCTGGCATAACAGAGGGTGTCCGTGAAGAGGTCAGTACGTGACGCCTTTCTCGTACACCTGACTTTAAGCCATCTCATATGTATATACGCGCGCGCACGCGCGCGTGTGTGTGTATATATATATATATAAAATATGTATGTGCGCGCGCGCGCGCGTGTGTGTGTGTATACATATAAATTCGAAATGTAGCTTAACGCGCCTTAATGACGCACAATAACCCCGGGTGCGGTCACGCGGGTATGCGTGCAAGCGAGCGACGAGCAAACTTCGCTCTCACGTCGTGCCTAACGTTAGCCTGTTTCCTCTAACATTGTGTGCCGGGCATCGTGGCAACGAGAGTGAACGTTCGAACAGTTAACTGCTTGTTCCTGTGTCGAAACTACACGCCCACTACCTGTATCTCACTCTCTCTCTCTCTCTCTCTCTCACTCACTATCATTCTCTCCCTTCGTCTTTTGCTTTATGTCAAGTTTCCCATCTTCCTCGATAGCACTCGACATCTTTCACGAGTTTCAATCGTTTCCCGTGTGTGTACACACAGGTGCTTCGTCCCGTTGTGTTATTTAGCGCACCTGTTACGCGTTGGATCATCGATCATCGATATACGGGGTGTCTCGAAAGAAAATGGGGGGAGCGTAATTCAAAGGGGTTGAATGTTTTAAATTTGAAATAAAATTAGCAGTTTTATAGCAGTAAGTGTTTTTTTTTAATATTATAAAGTATACAATAATTAATTATTTAAAAAACGTTATTTTTATTTCGATTGTCACTGGTGAACGAAATTTTCATCGGAAAACATGAAATAATTGATAATGAGCTTTACGATCACTTTTTCAATCACTTCCGCATACTTATCGTCAGAGTCGTTAAAATACCATAAACGGTATAAGCGATAGTATCATCTCTCTCTCTCTCTCTCTCTCTCTCTCTCTCTCTCTCTCTCTTATACACGCTTGCACTTATCTTCGAAGAGTTTATAAGCACGATATGTGGGCATGTAAAGCAGGAACATTACATACCGGGGCGTAAAAGTGTTTTGAACGCGGTAGGAATGAGTCACTGCTCCGATCTGCTCTTCTTTCTCTCTTTTCTATCTCCGTCTCTCTTTTTCTCGCATCAGAGTCGCATCACGCTCGCGAAACACGAAGTAGGAGTCGAGCGGAGCGAAGCCAGAGGTAGATTAAGCATAATGTGTCTCTTCCTCCGACGCAGATACAGTCACGGTCACCATAGACACGAGCGAGCACGCGAATGCGTAACTTCGTTCCTGCCATACGTTTTTGTACTCATACATTTGTCTCTACTATACGTATGTGTACACGTGTCCATGGCTGTGTATGTGTACGTGTGGCTTTTTCGAACGTGTACGTAACGCGTACGACATACACGAGATGTTCTTTTAACGAATCCACAGATGAACGAACGTGGCATGGAAACGTACTAGTTTCTTCGAACCTTTTTTACATTCTTTCTTCTTTTTTTACAAGTTTTTATTATTATGTTCTTTCTTATTACTGGTTTGTATGTTAGCAATAAACTACGATTAATATTAAAACCAGAAAATATATTTTGGTTTATTGAGAACGATTCGTTACCCATCTTTTTTTTTT
>JAIFRP010000119.1:631407-642149 GCA_032403825.1 Odynerus spinipes
CAAGAAGAATATCATAAAAAGAAGGTCGTGCCTAATGCGAAAAAGCGAAGCTTTTTCGCCAGGGGGGTCCAGGTGGCACAACCCCCTGGCCAGCCTGAAAGGCTGGTTTATTAATGATTAATACGAATTGCTTGTTTTTCAATGATTATGGCAGATAATTGCTGGTTCGTGCATTACAAATTTATTAACACTAAACCTACCAGAGCGGTCTAACGACTGCTTTTGAGCTCGAAAAAATAAATGTTTTGTAATTATTACATGATAATTATTTTATGTTTTATTGCCTATGCTAAATTGTGTATTATTTGTAATCAGCTGGACAAGAATATAACGTTTATTTGAAAAGCGGTCATTTGACCGCCATGGGTAGAAATAGGTATATATAATATGTAGGTAGGTTTAGTGTTAATTATAGATAATAGAATTGTGAATAGGTATATGTACAATATTATAACTATACAGTAGGTCTGCATAATTCCTAAATTTATCACTTAAATAGGTAGATTATATATTATTTATTAATATATTATTACACGTATTATTATATTGTATGTAATAGCTTACAGCAGATCTTAAACATTGGATTCACGGGTCCGCTATAATAGTCAATTTTTTTTTTTACACTTAACTCCTCACACGCGAAGACATACCCCAGCCTCCCTGATTTTAGCGAATGCCAAGTCCGGCAAATCGAATCGACGATATATCGGTTTTGCTCGATGGCTCGGATAAATCCGCAAGCTCGTAAGACAAACTGCATTGCGGAGCGGCTTTCGCGATTCGAACGACGGAATTATGGATGGATCGAACGGAACGATTTAATGGAAATTGAGAGTACGACTTCGCTTTAAGAACCGAACGGCATTTATCTTCCCTCTCTCCTTCTCCTCTACCTCCCCCGCGCACATGAAGCCCCGTAACTTGTTTGCACGATTTATTTACTGGACTGATCGATTTTTGAAACCGGGCCGAAAATTGTGTTAAAGGGTTGAGATCAAAGGGTTTCGATTTTCTCCAGTACATTCGGATTAAAGTTTCTGATTTTGTCGCCCCCCTCCTCGGATTTGCTTTCTCTTTCTGTTTTTTGATTTGGTTTACATATATGGTAAAAATTGGTTAGTCTTTCTAAATTACTGTTAATTCTAGATCATCGTATACAATCAATCCCTGTATAGCACAATTAGAAAATTAAGGAAACCTCACACAAGACGACATATGGCGAGAACTTTTTATTTTCATAATACACGAAGGATAAAATAATATTTCGAATCTAATTTTACTTTTTTGAACTAATTTAAATAATATCGTATTATTTAGGGATTTAATCACCGCGTTATATGGGGATCTACTGTATGATAGTTTCAAATTTTTAGTCGTTATTTTTAACCGAAGTTTATTTTATATTCTTACTTTAAATTTTATTATATGTTTATTTATTGTAAAACAAATTTGGCCGAATTTTATTCATATACCTAGCAACATTTGTCAAATTCTCTAAAACTGAATAGGAAGCAAAAAGTTCTCTTTTAAATCCTTGCGATTCATTCGATCGTTTTATTAGAACCATCTCGTCAAGGTATAAGCTCGAAGTTTAAGAAACGGTATCGCTATCGCATTGGTCGAACCACAGACGACGCGTTTGATAGCCCTGAAGCGAAGACGCGAACGAAGGCCACCCGCTCGTTCGCTCGCTCGCTCGCTCGCGAAAACGCGATAAGCTTAAGCGAATATTTTTTAAAAGACCGAGCATTACTAGGTTTACGGCTTTGTGGGTGGCGTTTCGTGCAAGAAGAAGCAGTGATATTAAAGATAATCTACTTTCGCGATAACAATATTTGATGATGTTTCTCAATGTCACCGACAGTATTAGACATTTTATTATCGATTTATGAATTTTAATATATACATTTTTACATACAGTCGGCCGCATAAGTGTTCGTCCACCTACTGCTCCTGGACGTGTGTTAGGGAAAAGAAGGAAAAGACGCATGTATTTAATTTTTTATTTATTTTATAGATGGTAATATGGATTGTTGGATGTATGTATTGTTACGTCTTGTGTTAATTTTTATTTCTACGCTTTACCTGACTTCTTCTGGCCTTTTTCGAGTATAGGATCTATGCGATCCACTCTGAGACGGCCAAGGTTCCGTGCGAGAATGTGGAAATTCCAATTATAATTTTTAGGGAAAATTCGAGGAAATGTAGGATGTGATAAATTATGTGATTTTAGGCCTTCCAAATAAATGATCAGGAGGAAAAGGAAAAGGAATTAGATTTTAAAATCAATTGAGAAAAATAAAAGAAAATTATAAAAACTTACGTTTACTTAATCCTTGGAAGAATTGTAACAAATTATATTTTCTCTCTCTCTAGTTCGTGTCTTATAAAATATTTGCGAGGGATGCCCAAAGATACTTTTAATACGCACTGATTGACTTTTGAAACTAAAATCTGATTGCGCAAGATTGGCCCTGCTTTTATAGGGTCATTGGGACTTCGAGTGGGGGAATTCTTCGCTGAGCCTACTCGTTTGTTTATATTAACAGCCTCTCGGAGAGAGCTATCACTTCATGCATCCTTTTCTAACTCATAGCATTGGCCCACCCCTTAGCCTTGCAGTTCTTTTCCTAATGCAACTGTCGCGCAGAGGTGTCGTATTACAACTCCTTCTCGAAGGTGAAACATTCCATCGCCTCATTACTACTAAGAACTTTCTTGACTCATCTTTCGAGATCGTTCTATAAATTTAATGCGCAATTTGTCTCAAACGCAATTACCATTTTAAAAACGCAATTATCATTTCAAACCCAACTATTATTTCAATTGTAATTTCTTATTCGGCGGACGTAACAGTATATAGATATATTAAAGGAGAAACTAGGAGTAAAAGATAACTTCATGTTTCAGCAGGATAACGTTCCAAAACATAAAGCCGCGATCGTCAAAGAGTGGATATTATGCAATACGCCACATTATTTAGTAACACCGCCCCAGTCGTCAGATGTAAACCCTATTGAACATTTGTGGGCAGAAATAAAAAAGAAATATTCGTAAATTACCGCCCAAAAATCGAGAGGAATTAAAAAACGATTTATATAAGAATAGGGGCCAGATTTTACAGATAAATTAGTAAAATCAATGCCAAAGCATTTACAAGCTATAATTACATTTAAAGGGTACCCTACTAAATATTAAGTATTATAATTATCACCTTATCTAACAATAATTTAATTAGGTTGTAAGTGGATGAATACTTTTACGTTCGAATTTTTCACTAGATCATGATATTTTATTTTATTGTTCAGTATGTACAACAATTATGAATTTCAAAAAATGTCATCTTATTTTGTACTAATAAAACTTAATTTCTGTATTTTTCATTTAAATTTTACATGCGTCTTTTTCTTCTTTTCCCTAACATATGTATGTACTTCCGGGAGCAGTAGGTGGACGAACACTTATGCGGCCGACAAATGATAAATTTGTTATACATTTTTCAGAATCTGGTAGATTTATACTCGAAATTCGGTGGAAAGGAAAAATATCTAGTTCACTAAATTTGAAATTTCCAGCGAGTGCTGCTGGGTTTAAAGGATTAGCTGAAATCAAGAGCGTTTCCATATCGATTATCGACTCATTTTATCGACGAGTCGTCGTGCTTAGCGCCGGCTTCTCATCTTCTACTTCTTTTCAACTAACTTTTCCATATATGTATCTATAGATATCCGTCTTCTTTTTTATTTTTATTAGATTATCATCATTTATCGGAGCGCATATCTCGAGGGAGTTAGCTCATTTTTCTTTTACCCCGTAGGCGGAGCGGCAAACACTCGAGCGCGAGTGTGAGTGATAGCAAAGCCATACGAAACAACTTTTCGTTTATCTTCTTTTTAAAGAAAGATGATTGTTTCGAGTGAAATGTTATAAAAGAAACTTGCTAATATGATTGAAAGCTTCGTAATACGTTTTGCGCGTACAACGTTTTCAATATAGTCTTTATGTATTATTTAGCATCTAATACAGTTACAGTTTAGTATATAGTACAGGTTTTATGTATTATTCGGTATCTAGATAATTATCGAGTTATACTATATATAAAGTGATATAGAGATAGAGCCGCAAAAATTCTAGTAGAAATTATCTGGTAATTACTTCAACTTTATTTCCAACACACACGCGGGCGCGCGCACACACACACACACAAGGATTACGTGCCATTTTCAAGATGCACGTAATCCCACGTCGAACCGAAGATGGAATTTAATTCGAGCTATAATCGCTTTGATGAACTCTTTCTATATTCACAAAAGGATAAATTTGATCAAGTAGAAAATAATTATTATATGATAAAAATGTATTCATAAAAATTTATTATAAAAGTGATTTATATAAAATTATCACAAAAAATTACAATATGAAATTGCTTGCCGTAAAAATATTGCTTTATAAAGTTTATATAAATTATAAATATTTTTTTACACGATCTATATTTATAAAACAATGTGATATGCAATAAATGAAAAGATAGCGATTGCATCTCTAATGGAACAGTTTCCTCATTAAACTTAGCCCAATTTAATATTTTCTCTTCCGTCTCTTCCGTCTCTCTCTCTCTCTCTCTCTCTCTCTCTCTCTCTTTCTCTCTACGCACGCGCGCGCGCGCGTGTTAATCCAGTCGGAATAGCCAAAATTTGGACCGATTTCTATTAAAAAACACTAGAGTTTTGTTTAAGTTAAGTTTTCATAAAAATCCTACCTGGTTTTTAGCAATTGAAAATTGTTAAAAATTAAAAAGTCGATTTATTTCTTTTTTTTCAACTGCAATGAACTGCTTAACTAACAAAGTTGGGTCATTTTGGCATAAGACCTATTTTATAGAGGCCATTATGATGCACAACTTTTGTAGGAAACATTTTTCGATAAAACGCATTCCGAAAGAAATAACTCAAATAAATCGACTTTTTTATTTTTAACAATTTTTAATAGCTATTATAAAAAACAGGTAGGATTTTTACGAAAACTTAAGGGCATGTGCCTGTAGGTCCAAAGAACCTACAAAAGAATTTACGCTGCTCTTGTGTCGTTGAATAGGTCTCATGTCTATTCCGACTGGACTATGTGTGTGTCTTTCCCTCGCAATTCACCGGCAGTGGAAACGGCGAGTTCTAATATCTTTCACGCAAGGACAAATAAAAGAGAGCATCGAAACAACAAGCTCTTACCAATAAAGGGGTAGGTTTAACGGCTCGTTTAACGTCGTGGTTGCTCTTCGCTTACGTAAGATCGTTCCCTTCTCCCCCCCCCTGCCCATCTCCGTCTTTGTATCTTTCTCTCTCCTTATCTCTGCCTCTCCCTTTTTCTCTCTGTCTCACTCTCTTGCACTCTTTATGCCACTGCGGACTAATGCAGAAAAATGGAATCCTTTTTCACGGCGAGCTACTACCGGATTTAACCTAGCATCGGGTTAATAAAGTGGACCCGATAGGCGAATTGGATGAAAAAATTAGAAGATAGAGACCGTTGTTCCGAATGTAACTTCAAGTGAGTCTCGTAACACGATGACTTCAAATAACACGTAAATTATTTGCCGTATGAAAAAATGTTACAAACGAAATTTGCTTAGTTTTCAAAGAGTCATACGATGCTGCTATCGATTTGTTAATAATTTGGTTTTTTACAGAAATATAAAGGTCACGTTCAGTTTTTTTTTAAGGGAACGCCTAATATTATTTTGTCTTAAATTCAAATAAAATAGTAGGGCGTAGAATTTATAATTACTAAAATATTCTCAATATAAGTTTTATTTCCAATGGTGTTCAAAGAGTTGTAGCGAGTTGTGAGCGAACGATAAACTCTTTAAAGTGTTTCTGTAGTTATTGCAGCACATGCACTAATAATACATTCTAGCATATATTCCACCATCTTTGGTGATTCTCGATAAACTTTATTTTTTAATGCTCCTCAAAAGAAATAATCGAGTGACGTTAAATCTGGCAAGAAAGGTGGCCAAACACTGTTACTACCACGTCCGATCCAATGGTTAGGAAACATTTTCTTTATTAATACTTGCCATGATAATGGAGCATAATGTGCAAGATAGTCGTCATGCTGATACTACATTATTGAACGTACAGTAGAACGTCGATTATCCGAGCCTCGATTATCCGAGCCTCGATTATCCGAACGTTCGATTATCCGAACGTTCGATTATCCGAATGTTCGATTATTCAAGCGTTCGATCCTCGGAACATTTAATTGTATTACATGTATATGTGTTACATGTATATGTATTACATGTATATGTGATACATGAATATGTATTAAACGTGTAATAGGTAAACAATCATAATTTTTCATGTGAAATGTAGTTATAATGTGAGTCGTTCGATTATCCGATTTTCGTGAACGCAATTAGTTCGGATAATCAAGGTTCTACTGTATTAGAAACGGCACTTTTTCGAATAGAATTGGTAGTGTTTCGGACAGAAAAGTAGAGTATGTTTGAACTGTTAACGATCCATTAATGAAGTACGGTCCAATGATCTGGTAATTAATTATGCCGCAGGGAGCATTCAGATTCCACTGGTGTTAGTGGTCGATTTCACGAAAGCTAATAAAGATTCTCTGCTGCCCAGTAGTGCACATTTTCTAGATTTAATTCTCCGTAATTTCTGAACGAAGCTGCGTCAGTTCCCTAGAGCGGTCTGTTCAAATATACCATTAGTGTTTTGTAACTGATGCAAAAATCACTCGCACAATTGTACGCATTTCTCAGTCTCGTCCATGTAACACCTGATGTTTAGCGTTACGGATGTTTAGGATAGGTGACACGGATGAAACTTTGAGAATGAGAGAAACGCACAACGCTACTATGATTAATCTGCATCGCTTACAATTTTACGATATTTACGTTTTTGTACTTTGAAGCTGCCACTTTCTTTGAGCATTTTACTAACAAGGAAAGATTGCGAACGATTTGGCTTCGATTTGGATGAAACTTTGTAGACTTGAAAAAGAGCCAAAAATATTAGATACGTATTTTTTTTAGTTGCGGTAACTCAAGTTTAAGGGGTGAAACCACCCTCCTGAGTTTTATCCATTAAGAGCTAACTCGATAACGGTTATAGAGAGAAACATTTTTTTTAACATAACTTATTTATTTTATTTTTTGTAATATACAAAAACTGTATTTTTTTTCCAAATAAACATGCCTGACGCAATTTTTTTAAACATTTTTAAAAATGTATCGTTCACTCTAGTAATTTCTTTTAACATGTTAGGAACCATTCAATTTTTGTTGAATAAATTTATTTTTATTTGTAATCGTTACCGAGTTTGCTCTTAAGGGGTAAGACTCTGGAGGGTGGTTTCATCCCTTAAACTTGAGTTACCACAGCCAAAAAAATATGTACGTACCTACGTAAATACGTAACCTATCTAATATTTTTGGCTCTTTTTCAAGTCTACAAAGTTTCATCCAAATCGAAGCCAAACCGTTCGCGATCTTTCCTTCTTTTAAAAAGGTAGAATGCGATGACTGATGTCGATTAAGATATTTATTTTCGTATAATGTTTTAGCTCTCGTAGCATTTTTATCGCAGGCACCGTAAACTATTATCATATCGTATGTTTCGCTGTTTATATCAGTAATTATTAGGTAATTCTAAATCCTAAGTGCTATAACACCTTTTTATACAGAATTTGATACTTTCTCTGAATTCAAGAAAAAATACAAGGCATTATATTTAAAAAACTGAACGTGACCTTTATATCTCGATAAAAAACTAAAATATCCACAAATCGATTACAGTACTGCAGACCACCTGAAGATTATGGAACTTTCGTTTGTAACATTTTTTTCGTACAGCGCATAATTTTTGAATCATTTGAAATCATCGTGTTACGAGACTCACCCTGTATACGAAATATTAATAAGAGAGATTCTCACGTAGATACACACGCGCTAATAATGTATATTTCTACGAATAATGTTCTATGTGTATTGAATAATAAAATAATATTTGTAATATAATATTATATAAAATAATATTCTCGACGGATATTATTAGAAAATATAGAAGTTGGGAGGATAAAAATATAACGATATTAATAGTACTTATAATATGAACGGTTTAACATAACATTGGCTACGATAACGATATTCGTAATACCTATAAAAGTCGTGAGTGATGTTCTTCTATCGAATGAATCGAGAAAACGTTTCCCGAAGTATTTAAAAGGGTAGCTTTTAAGGAGAGAGTAGAGACAGCTATCGAACGAAGAGTAAAACTTTCGACTTTCCATACTCTTTATATTCTTTTCAAAGTAGAACGGGTTAGTTCGCCTCGTGCTTGTGTTGCTCGGTTGAAGTCAAGTGTATTGGTAGTAGTGATATTGCTAGCGATGCTGCTGCTACCGTTAGTAGTGGTAGTAGAGGGTTGAAAATCGGGGCGCCCTCCTTTTCTTCGATACGGAAGTGGCTAGAACCTTGAGTAAGCGGAAAGGAGGAGGAAGAAGAAGAAGAAGAAGAAGAAGGAAGGGATGTCCGATTACGTTGTCCTCGTATGACGGCACGCGTTGCTTCAGCGTTAATCCGTGAGAAAGCCAAATGACCGTGGAGGAAAGAGAGAAGAAACTTACTCGAACTCGACGAAGACGAAGAGTTTATTGATTGAGACGATTTCTAGGAGGCTTGGAAGTGCCCATTTGTTATTTGTTATTTGTTTCGATCAAATGATTCCTGTACCTCATTAAAAGTTCGTCAAACCAATTGAACTATACCGACTATGAAATCCGTTTTAATTAATAATACTAAGTGTATTGTATTGTATTGTATATTCTTTATTGTTCCCCCGAGGGCTACAAACTTCCTCTTCCTTCCTCTCCTCTTACATATATTATACATAAAATATATATAGCAATAACCATAAATCAACAAACATAAACATAACACTTAGCTTACTAAAAATCCCGACACCTCACATCCATATACCCTCCTAATAATACTAAATGTTTATTTAGTAATTTTAGTTTTAGCATTATATAAGTAGAACGCGTTATATTTGATCTTTCCAATCATCGTACTCATTTTTTGAAATTTATTTATTAACAATTCTTATTTATTAATACCGAGCAATTACAATTAAGTAAGAATTTGCTTTTGGTCGAAAATTAAATAAAAATAATAATTAGAAATGACTTTTATCGTTAGTACAGAAGTGAGGTAGGCTTGGACTTATCTCTCCACACGCACACGCTACACGTACGATAGTTCGTTGACGACGTTGAAGACGACGCTAGACGAAAACGTAGTCGCCTCGTCGTCGGAATTTCATTGACGCATTTGCGGCGAGAGAATGGTCTTCCCTTTTAACCGAACCAACCGTCTTCGATCTCTTTCTCTTCCTCTTCCGCCTCTTCGTGCTCGTTCGTTGTCGTCGTCTTCCTCGTCACCGTTCATGGGCTATTTATAATCGCGAATTTTGGTAGAGAGCCACGCGATATTCCGTTGCTTCCTCGTTATTCTCGAGTTTCTCGTCTATTATACATACCACCTATCATATATTCTTTTTTCGTCTTGCCTATTCGTACGTCGTGATTTTATGAGCCTAGACAATCGCTTTCTTTGATTTACGAGTCTTGGAACGATACTCGTTCTCGATTTCTATGGATTTTGGTATATAAAAGGGATGGGCAATTTTTTTTATTATAAATATACGGTACTTCAAAAAGATGTTAACGCTTTTAAGAAAGAATTCTATCTTGTTGGAGCGAAAGGGGAGCGGGAGAAAGAAACTATAATACAAAATGTTATAGTAACGCATTTATTTTTATTTCCCATGATGTATTTTATATACATAATTATATACATAGGTATATACAATAAATATGTTTGTATAATTTAAAAAATTTTTCCATAACAGTATTAGAAAAAATATCGTATATTAATATTATAAACATTAACGATAAATTGAAGTAAAAATATATTTGTACGCTTTAATATATATGTAGATTTTGATATATGTATACATGCGTGCATTCATGATAAGAATAAGATTCATGGGAGAATCGGAACGTATTTCGCCTAATCTTCGCCTAAAATGAAAACGATTTGAAACTGTATAAAATCCTATACTCTCGAGAATGATTTTACGAGACACGCGCTTACGTTCCTTTCCTTCTTCTTCTTCTTCTTCTTCTTCTTCTTCTTCCTCTTCTTCTTAACGTGGAAGAGCTTCCTGCGATTCGAGACAACCGTGACGATCGTTGACGTGGAACGATATCGGATTATCGACGAGTGAACGCTTTGGCGCCTCTGTAACATAGCGAAAGACTTTTTTCCAAACCCCCGGCCTCTTTTTCCTTTCCTTTCCTTTCCTTCTCCCTTTTTATATCTCATAGCGTCGTGCTCTTCAGTCTCTTCTCTTTTATCCGCTCTTCTTTCGTCACGCTTTTTATTTCTAGGACATTAGATCGCCTCTTTCTTTCTCTATCTCTACCTCATTTGTTCTTTTCATCATTTTCTGCTGTTATTTATCGCATGGTACCTACCATAGCCTATACCTGTAGCGCAGATTTCAAATGGAAGTTGGAAGAGTACAGTTTCCTGTTACACTTACAATTAGTCCTCGATTTACACGGCATTCGAATTGCACGATTTCGGTTTAATACGGATGAAGAAATGCGAAAGAGCTTCCATTTACACGGCACTTGCATTTCAGTTTAATACGGTCAGACAA
>JAIFRP010000119.1:678394-691212 GCA_032403825.1 Odynerus spinipes
AAAAAAACGATTTGACTGATCTTAAGCAAGAACGATCTACATAGATCTATCTAAATCATTCCTTTTTTCATCGTGACGTCGTTCAATATTTTTTAATGATCTAATTGCAATCGTTTATGTATTTCGTTGATATTTTTGTGAATAGACGTACAGGGACAGGAAGACACTAGAATTTACCTGCCACACGGCTTTCTTCGTATCGATCGTCATCGTACAGTGGGCCGATCTGATAGTCTGTAAGACGCGCCGTAATTCCATCATCCATCAGGGAATGAGAAACTGGGCGCTCAACTTTGGTCTCATCTTTGAGACTGCATTAGCTGCGTTCCTAAGCTACACACCTGGCATGGACAAGGGTCTTCGCATGTTCCCGCTTAAGTAAGTATCGTTACACCTTTTATTTTTAATAATATTGGGTCGTAACGTAAATAAATTCGGCTATATATTTAATAATTCTGTTATTTGTTACGAATTAAAAAATTACACTCAATTAGTTTTGTAATATCTATTCTTATTTATGACGATTTCCCGTTTTAAAGATAATTGAAGGATATAAGTTACAAAAGGTCTAAGTCCCAAAAACAAAGTTTCGAGATAATCGAAGAAAAAGGAATAAAACCTAAATAAAATCATTGCGCAAAATTTTATTATGTAATTATGGAAATATATGCGTTTAATACAAAATACAAAACCTACTCTGCAGCAAAAAATGGCAAAGTTATTATAGCAAAAATACAAACAATGAAAAAAACAGAATCAGTAAAAGGCGTAAGCGCTTTCTGGCTTGTTAGTAAAGAGTCATTCATCATTTTAGTAAAGAAACATCTATTAATTGCTCCCAGAACTTCAAATTTTAAGTCTGGCACTTAGGATCTTTTTTAGGCTATAAAGCATGGTGTATACTTGGAACGTTTTAAATTCGTCTAAAACTGAATTTTGAAAAAAAAATGGCACCCTTTATAACTTATATTCTTCAATTGATTAACACTAAACTTACCAGAGCGGTCAAATCATCGCTTTTGAGCCCGAAAAAATAAATGTTTTTTAATTATTACATGATAATTATTTTAACTAAATTCTGTATTATTTGTAATCAACTGGAAAGGAATATAACTTTTATTTGAAAAGCGGTCATTATAAAATGTCGGTATATATAAAATGTCGGTAGGTTTAGTGTTAATACCATCCGAATAGAATTTTTAAAATTAGAATATGTTCATTTTTACAATCGAACTCATTTATGTTACAACCTAATAATTAATGACACGAGATAATAATCCATGAAAGATTTGGGTCGAGACGTTTTGTCGATTGGTACGAATACGATGAACCTTTTTCCAGATTCGTCTGGTGGCTACCAGCCCTGCCATTCATGTTCGCCATCTTCATCTACGACGAGACGAGACGATTTTACTTGCGCCGAAATCCTGGTGGCTGGTTAGAGCAAGAAACTTACTACTAGAGAGACACGGGAGAAGTTCACACACGCAGAGCGCGCGAGCAAAAGAAAAGAGAGCAAGAAGAGAGAAAGAAATACGAGTGAACGAGAGAACGAACGACAGCGAGAGAGAGAGAGAGAGAGAGAGAGAGAGAGAAAGAGAGCGTGCGAAAATAATCAGAGTGAAAGTAATTAGAGAGAATGAGACATCAAGCGTGAAAGATTGCGAGAATGAGCGAGTGAGTGAATGGGAGTGAAAGAGAGAGAGAGAGAGAGAGAGAGAGAGAGAGAGAGAAACGCATACCCACGCAGAAAAAATGACACCCAACTAGAAAAGAAGTATTCACTCACGTTTTAAAAAAACACACGCATCTTAACACGGGGCGTGCTATTGGGTCTATTCGTACTGTCGCAAGGGCGAACGAAGAAGGATGGTAAGCAAGAGAAACGAGAAATGGGCCTAAAAAAGCGTTGCGACGCGCGAAAATTCAAAACCGAAAGACAAACGCACGACGCGCACGGACGATGAAAGCGATCTATCGAAATACGTTTCTTCGTTATCCAGTCCAACCAAGAAAGGCAGCAAAGTAGAAGAAGGGAGAGCCAGTACGTTTGATCGGCATGCCCTAGTCAAGAAGGGTAATAAATAAATAAAAAACGAGAGTGGAAACACAAAAGAACCGATAAAACCGAAACGAAGGAATATGAAGAAAAACGAAAAGAAAAAAGTATCGTTCAACCGAAGGAAAAGCACGCACGAATGAGAATCTTCGCGGCTATCCGTTTCTTTATCCGATAATTCGATAACGTGGGCAAGAGAGAGCGGGACGAACGAAGCAGTACGTTAGATTGGCACGCCCTGGGATTAATCCATAAATAATGGAGGGACGCTAATAGGAAGCTAATAGAAGCGAGTTTGAGATTAAACGATGAAGATGAGTTAAATAAAAGCGAAGCAAACTAACGATGACGAAGAAATGCAGAAGCAGAAGAAGAAAAAGAAGAAGACGGGAGAGAAGTAAAAAAACGCGTTCGCAGTATTCATTATTAAGTATAAATAAATAAACAAGTTCGGTTTGAGTCTTAATCCGAGTAGCTATATCAAGGTCAGACTCGCATCGCGTAGATTCAGTAGTCGAGTCTTCGTTCTAGAAACGTTACCTGAGCCGAAAGACGAAGAGGAGAAGAAGCAGAAGAGGAAGAAGAAGCGGAAAATAAAGAAGAGGACGACGGAGGAGAAAACAGTTACTACTAAATACCAAATTATTCGCCAGCCGAAAAGGAAACGTGACGCGCGTAAGCTCTAACAAGAAATTTAGACTAACGCGTTAATAACGAAATTAGGTAAGCGAGCGGATGTTTAAAGAGAGACAGAGAGAGAGAGAGAGAGAGAGAGAGAAAGAGAGAAAGAGAGAAAACGGTGGAGGTGAGCGGACGCGAACCTGTGGACCGGAGATTGGGCGCGACGCTGCGATCCATCGATGAAGAATAAACCAAGAAATAAAATAGAAGAAAAACAATTGAAGAAAGAGGGAAAAAGGGAAGAAGAAAAAGAGTGACAAATGATTTATGATAATGTTATCGATTTAAACGAGTAAATAGAGAATTATAAGCGCTCGGACGGCTATCGGTAGATACAAAGAGATATTATATTATCGGCTAGGTATACGCGGATGGAAAAGACGAGAACAGAAAAAGAAAAGTGAAAGGAAAGGGTTACGGGATAAGAAAGAGGGAAGAAGGGGAAGCGCAGAGACGAGCGAAGAACAAAAACACGGGAACGGTAAAGGTTTGAATGGGGAAATAAAAAAAAAAAAAAGAGGGGAGAAAAACCACACATTCTTACTTAGGTGAAACTAAAAGATAAACGAGACGAAAAAAAATGGTATAAATTCATTCTCTTAGTTTTTCATAGGTTTAAAAAACGCCAGCGGGACAGCTCGCTATAAATCATTGACCCCCGAACGCAGAACGCCCTGCTCCTCGAACCCGCGGTCGATCGATCGTGTTTTAATCGCGCGAAATATTTAAAAAAAAAGGAATGCCCGTGTTGTGTCTTGCGTGCGTGCTTGTGTGCGTGCGTGCGTGCGTGCGTGCGTGCGTGCATGCCTGCGTGTTATAAGAACATGATATATAACATCAATAACAACAAAAACAAATAACAAACAAAGTCAAATAACAACAAGAGATGCAAACAGCAACAACTGCAACAACAACAACGCAACGTCGAAACAACGCTCCTTCTTAGAACGAAGGTGACTTAAAGATACCTGCCACGCGACTTTTTGGGCCGGGACAAGCCGAGACGTGCGAGACGACAAACGAAAAACGCGTCGAACGAGTTTTTTCTTCCGGGGTTTCTCGTCTGATATAAGAAATATAATAATTAAAAAAGATAGAGAAAAGAAAAAGACTAACGAACGGGACGTGTCCTCCCTCTGGCCCTTGACACAAATGAGCACACGCACTTACACACGATGAGACATACTTATATCGTACACACAAACACACGTACACGGTCAAACTAAATCCAAACGAATGATTCCCTTTCATCTTCCGTGGATGTCGTGCTTCGAGATGGTACAGAGATAAAGAAAACGTAACTGATTAAATAAAATAATTAAATGAAAAAAAAAAGTAGAGTCGAGACGCCTCTGTCCGCCGTCCAAAAGAGGGGAAAGAAACTCCGTACGGGAAAGTCGTGGAGTTTGTCGTCTAATTTAAGCTGATAGCCTATCGTTGATACCGACGATGACGACGACGACGACGACGACGACGATGATGATTGTGATGATTGAACTCGGTGGAACGAGCTCTCGCACGATTCATCGTCCCCGTCTCTTCCTTCGGCGCGGATCGAGCCGATTTCGGCGATCGTGGAGTTTCGTTCAACGTCGAACGGTTCGAGCGATGCCTAGAATGATATCGACACTTGATAAGGAAAAAAAAGAGAGGATAGAGAGAGAAGGATATATAAACGCTCACTCGGCGGCCCGGGCCCCAAAACTCTACCCTAAGTGTTCAAAATAAAAAGCGAGGTGTGTTCTCTCGAGGTGCCGTACACGCGTTAAACACGTTCTTCCTTTTCTCCTCGGCCCCTCCTCCGTCGGCCCTCCTCTTGCTTCTTCTCCTCCTCCTCATCCTCCCAATCCTCTTCCTCTTCCTTCTGGTTCTTCAAGAAAGAAATAATACATGAAACGTACGCTCTCCCTCGGCTCTTCTTCTCCCGCTTCCGGTATGAATAAAATCGTCCGTGTTTCGGTACTCAACAAAAGAATAGAAAGATATAGACATGGAGATAGAGAAAGAGAGAGTGAGAGTGAGAGTGAGAGAGAGAGAGAGAGAGACAGGGAAAATATTAGGATTCGAACTGTAGAGAGAGAAAGATAGGTGAAAAAAGAAGGGAGGGTGGGAGTTTAAGGAGGACCATAAAATGAGGTAAAGGGTCGCGTTCGAAGATTCAATTACAATTTTTGCAGATTACGATGTAGACATGTTCGTTTGCTCGCGAGTAGTGCTGCCATATCCGCTTACGACGCGTTTAAGGCTTCTATCGGCTTCTCTGGCTAGAAAAAAAAGCAAAAAAAGTGTCAAAAACCGAAAGGGAAACTTCCGAAAAAAAAGAATAAAAAGATGGTACATAATTAACATACAACGTGCGTGATTTCCTTGTTTAAAGTAAAAATACGAAAAAGATAAAAAAAAATAAAATATAGAAAATAAACGTAGGCAAGGACTTCATGGAGACGAGAGAAAGAGAGAAAAAGAAAAAACGAATAATCAATCCGCTAAAATTTTCGGATAACAAGACAACAAATATGATAACGATCGTGTAAATTTTACACGCGAGTTTTGACTCGAAAAGAGGATACCGCGAAGAAGAGAGATACAAGATAAGGGAAAAAAGAAAGAGAACGAGAGAGAGAGAGAGAGAGAGTGTGTGTGTGTGTGTGTCGTTGGTCCTCCGTTGCTTCGTTTTTCTCATCTTTTTTTCTTTTTTTTTGTGGGTAAGAAAGTACTCGTGACAAATCGGAATGGAAACGAAAATGTGCGTAAAAGAGACGAGAGAGAGAGAGAGAGAGAGAGAGAAAGTGTAAACGAGAAATAGAGAGAAAGAGAGGGAGAGCGAGATAGCGAGAAAGAATAAAAAAATAAAAAAGTAGGATCCGCGGTTGTCGACAGGGTGTTCCGTGCCCGGGGGGCGTAGGAGCCCAAAAAATGCTTTGCCGTCGTGCGCCGCCTCTTTACTTTAGGCTAATAATTTAAATATTAATAATATAATAATGATAACGATAATGATAATATAATACATGTTACAATAAGATATTATTAGATGTAATTATTATATATGGTTTAGTCTAGATTGTGTTGTTGAAGAAAAAAACAAAGTACGTATAAGCGAACAAAAAAAATATGAGAGCGAGACGAGAGAGGGTGGTGGGGCGAAGAAGAAGAAAATGAAGAGAAGCATGACGACGAAGAGAGAGAGAAAGAGAGGGAGCGAGTGCGAGAGAGAGAGAGAGAGAGAGAGAGAGAGGGAGCGAGAGAGTTTGATTAATTGCAAAACAAAGAAAAAACAGAGTAACAAAAGAAACAAGAAATAAAAAATAAAAATGATGCGAAAGAAAGATAATATTCGGGATCAGCGTACGGTGGTGAAAGAAATTTCGGTCTAAGACCATAAATTGTGGCGGACTGAGCGGGAAACGGACATACATATTTCCGCTTTGCTTTCGTGCCCAGAGGAAAAAAACCATTTAAATCGCGTTTCTTTCTTTGCCGTGTAAATGAGAAATAAGAAGAATCGGAGTATATAACAGAAAATAACATACATACATATATGTATATGTATATTCTTGTTTTTCGGCCATCTTTATGTTCGGGAAAATTGAATCACCGAGTGAATCCTTCGTGCGAGAACGATTGCGAAAGGGTGCGAGAGCAAATGCGAGGGAGAGAAAGAGATCTTCGAGGTTTTCGCTCTGATTTTTTTTTTTCTTTTTCTTTCTCCTTCCCTTTTTTCTTTTCCTTCATTCGTCATATTCTTCGACTACGAAGTCTAAGATGGCTGCAAGAAACCACCCATCGTTTGTAATTCTGGCCACGATACTATTGAAGATAAATCCAAGGTGGTTACGAAAATTTAGTGGAACGTCGACCCTGCGCAGCCCGCCACGTATAAAAAGCGAGAGAATCATTGAATGATTAAAATATAAAAAGAGTGGAGAAGGAAGAAGAAAAAGAAGATGAAGAAGAAGAAAAAAAAATGAATGATGTTTTATTAATATTGTACATATTTTAAATAATTGAAGACGGACAAACAGATCGTGCGTGAACGGTGACCCAACGAGAAGGCGCATTCCACGCTTGAGAAGGGCCGCCTTTTGGGTACGGGTCTCCTTGTACTCTTTTTCTGTTTTTCGTTTAGCGCCGCATACGGAACATACACCACACACACGCGCGCACGCGCGCGCGTACACATGTACACAAAGTGAGACACGCACATCTACACGTGGGAAGGAAGCATACATGAATATCTACACACAGGATAAACGAGACACACACACACACACACACACACACACACCTACGAGAAAGAGGCAGAGATACACCGCTCTATCGATCAATATCTCTTCTAATTGATGATTCCTTTCATATTGATTATTCTATAAGTTCCGTTTTCACACATGAATACATTAAGGATGAAGCGAGAGACATTGTCCAACCCAAGTGTCATTACTTTTGATGTTAAATAAAAAATACATAATTAAGCAACGTCTTTCTTTTTCCAAACCTCACTCTAGAATTAGTTGGATTTGCAGTAGACTCCCGTATAACGCGATTAATATATTACGCGTTATACGAAAATTTCCCTAATACATACAACACGAATATGTATTGTATAAAGCAGGTATATCAAACTCATATGATATTACGGGCTACATGATCTATTTTGTGTTAAGTTGGGGCCACATGTTTTTAAGGCTCAAAAAATTAATAAAATACGATTTTTAGAATGATTATATTATGTATTTATAAGACTCAATGTCAAGCTCAATGTATTATATATTATACATACATAGTTGTTTTATATTTCATGTCAGTTTTTAAACTAAAAATATTTTACATTTTATTTTATATTTCATGTTATTTTTAAAACTTAAACTATAAATATTTTATATGTTTTATAAATAATTAATTAATATTTCTTTCAAAACATTTTTTAAGTCTCGGCGGGCCGCAACCTATGTATCGGTGGGCCGCGTGTTTGACATGCCTGCTATAAAGTAACACGTTTGGAATGGCTATTATCGTGTTAACTTTTGTTTTCTATATTTTACCAATTGTAGATAGTTTATTCTACATTTTGTTAACCGACTTCGAAAAGGAGGAGGTTACTCGATTCAACAGTGAGCGATGTTGCGTTTTTTTTTTTCTATAGCGCATTATGCGAGGAATCGCGTTGTATGAAAACACTGGTGGCAATATCTTTGACGCGTTATAGGAATTCGCGTTGTAGGAACTCTCGTCACAGGGGAATCTACTGTATTAGGTATGAAAATGATCAACGATAAGATTTAGTTTATTGCAAAATTGTATTTATTATATTTTGTAAAGTTTATATAGATATGTAGAAATTGTTTATTTCGCGTCGGATACCGCCCAAGTAGCTTGTTTTAATTTGGTTCTGTCTTTGTGCAAATTCTTCTTACGTAACCTTTTAATGTGTTTCTTTAATTTCCCTGAATTCTTCAGTTCTTCGTACTGGGACACCAAATCCAAAACCTTCTTCTCGGCTGCAATTGAAATACAATGCATGAACATGAAATGTTTTATGTAGAACAAATGTGACAAATAATTATTGGAATAAAAACAATATATTTACATTTCTTTTTGAAAGTAGGCTTCTGTCCAGATTTAACGGCCTCTAATATTTCTTTCTTTTCTTGAATCTTCTTTTCTTCCCTCTCGTTCTTTCTCTTCTCCTCTCTCAATTGGTTCTCCAATCTTTGAATAAGATATTTGATTTTCTTTATTCTTTTTTCATCGTCTGCCTTGTGCAACTCGGTTTTCAAAGCGGCCAAATCATTTTCCCGTAACTTGTTAACAAAGCTATAGGCATTTTTAAATGCCTTTTCGTTGAAAGTACCGCATAGACTGTCAAAACGAGGATCTCTGGGTATGTGTTTTTTCACTTGAATTACTTCTCTGAACCTTGGCACTTGCTTCTTCGCGGACATCTCGCGTGGCCTGTTTTTATTCTCTCTTTTGAAGGTGACTTGTGTGCTTTTTCGAGTACCAAATATAGTTTCATTGTATACTTTGGTACCCAGTTTCTCTTTTAGCTTTTGTAAATCCTCGAAGCTCATCTGTGATAACTGAGCACGGATTTCATCCTACGATTCGTTAAAAATTATCAAATAAAGTCTAAGTAAATAGTAAAGAATAGAACATAACCTGGATTAGTCTATTTTAACTTTATGCGATGATAACATAAAAGATATTCGAAAAATTGTTTCAGAAATGGCTTACTTGATCTTTTTCTTCTTCAAGGAAGGTATTTTCGTTGTCACTCATGTTAAATGCCAATAAAGAAGATCGAAAATTATTAAGCCGGAGGAGGGATAGTTGTAAAACCATGCGGATGCCATAATGTCTTTTTCACGCGAACATAACTGCATTACCGACTAGCCATTAAATCGCTATTTCAGTTTTTACGGTATGTTAAAAGACGGCGCTTAATGTCTCGTTTTTATGACCGCCACTATGCAGTTAATCTTATTAATCTTCTCTCTGATCATAATATACTATCTTACTAATCTTATACACTTTCGGGCAAATCAATAATGATTGTAAAAACTTCACGGATAACTTTTTAGAATATAAAATATATTTTTAATAAATAATTGTATAACTTCGTGGAGATCACTTAGGAATTTACAACGCAGTAATACATACTACAAAGACGGGGAACCAAGCGGAACTCTCAAAGTTCGTATATTTATGTTTGTTACGGTAGGAACACTAGCACTTTTTTCTCGAGAATATTGTGTCCCTAGATGGAAGGCACATTTTATAAACCAGCCTTTCAGGCCGTCCGGAAGCTTCGCCCCCTGAATCCCCTCGCATTAGGCAAGATCTTGTTTTTATGATATTCATGTTAAGTCCGAATTTCGATATAAATTCGAATATAAAACCGAATTTTCGATATAAATTCGTTCGCCATTTTTGATTGCCTGAATAAAAAATTTTGAAAAAATTCAGGTTATTAGTTATCAGTATTTAACATTCTTTTACAACAGAGTTTCAACTCTTTCCGTCCATTAACTGATTTTTTATGAATTTTTTAATTTTTTTATGAACCGAAATTAAGTAAGTGGATCTTTGGATATTGGATACATCCTAATTTTTGGTTTAAATTTCAACTCAATTCGTGCAGTCGTTTTGACGCTAGAGTGGATACGCACAAACACACAAATACACACACACACACACACACACACACACACATTTAGATCTTGTTATGAAACGTAAAGATCCAAAAGGGTTTTCGGATATCTCGAATAATTTCGGAGATGATCGAATGTTACACTTTTTGCTATGTCGAGATCGCACTCGCGATCTCCCTGCGGTCGTGCCTAACAATATACATACCTATGTATATCAATAACTATCTTTATTTTTATCATTTTTTATTTTTAACTAATCATTTTTCATTTTTTCGAATGAAACATTCTGTTATTGAATATTACATGTCAAGGACTACCTACTCGAACCAACTACTTTAATCGATATCGTATAAATAATATTATTAATTTGATATCGGGTACTTACTGAAGATAAGAAAACTAATATTCGCTAAATTGAATCTTGTTAGGAGATTACGACAAGGACGAGGAAGATAATGGTACGCGATAATTGCCATTTGCAGATCCGAAACTATAAAAGTGGTGAATATACGGAGATGGAGATTAGTTTTTCCATTTTATCACGATGGTTCGGACATACACATTTGGCGCTATTCTTCTTCTCGCGGCTTCTTTCTGTGTCGGGTGAGCAGCTGTCACGCTTCATAATTTCTTATTATTCGTACATCTTATCTTTACCAAATTGATAATTAATTAATATAAATAACTTATTAATTAACTTTATAGAAAATAGATTAACGTAATATTTATTTGCAAACATTCTAGGGAAGAGACACAAAAGAAGCTCGTATTCGATTTAAGCGAGCTCATAGATCGCGCTAATCCTTTGATCAAAACCGCCATTCTGGATAACAAACTCGACCCGATGCAATTACCGAATATAAGTAGAACGATTGCACTGGTACGTACGTATTTGTAACGCGTGTATTTCTTATTTCTTCGAATCATTACCGAAATCAATGATATCTAAATGAGATTTATTTTTTATCATTGTCAAAATAATACGGAGCAAGTTGCCGTAATAAGATAGTTATCTAACTTATCGACAGGACGATCCGAACGCGAGCATGTTTTCTTACATTGATCATTTCGATCTGATGCATGCAAATCGATGCGATGATCGCACTCTTTTTCATTTCTCGCTTATTATTATTTTCAGCATTATTTATTCATTTTATTTGTATTTTAATTATCAAATACACGCGTGACCACACGATAACGATTAAACACGTGACATATGTTTCGACCGTGAAGATTTTGGAGCGCAAGGTGAAAACTGTGTTATAAGGTCAAATTTGAGAGTTCTAGGTTAGCGTGTCGAAAGCGCGAAAGTGAACGCTCTCGGAGTAGAAAGAGAAGAGAGCTCGAAAAAGCGAGAGTGTGCTCCCGATATTTCGATGAGAACGAACGAAATTGAGAGTGACATTTCTGCGACGCTTTCGAATACTGACCTCGTACATACAACAAAGTGTTCATCATGACAAACGAATCAAAGAGAATACTCGGAGTCGAGAGTCTTTCATTTCAACTTCGTTTTTCTTTTATTAGATTTCAAAGGATTCGTCTTGTCAGCGGATAGCGGTCTAACCGACTATCGATTAATCGTAATATTAACATAATACAGGTGTAATAATGAAAATAATTGTAACATTGAGAGTAGCGTTAATGTTACTATTATTATTACAATACGATAAGGCAGCAAGTATTTGGAAATAGTATTTAATTCAATTAATTAATTCAATTTAAGAAATGTTTGTTTTTATGTAACGAAACAGACGTTGAATCGCTTCTACGATTATTAATCTTCGTAAGATCGATTATTCATTCTATAAGAATCTCAAAAAGGTCGGATATCGGTAGATTTTCTTTCTCAAGATGGATAAAAGAGAAAGGAAGGTAAAATTTAACGTAAGGATCGTTTTCAAACGTACGCTTTATAGCGTGACTTTATAGCGGAGGCTAATCGTGCCTAAATGTGTTCTCCTTTTTTCTTTATCGAAACCGACAGTGAAATGACTGAAATCGAGAGTCGCCGAAACTCGAAGCGATTTCGACTTTCTCGTTAGCCCATTTTCAAGTGAAACTCCTTCGGTACTTTCTTCGAAACGTCCCTCGAATTAAAATGACCTGTAGAACCTCGATTGTCCAAGCCTCGATTATCCGAATACTCGATTATCCGAGCGTTCGATCCTCCGAACGTTTGATTGTATTACATGTATATGTATTAAACGTGTAATATGTAAACAATCATAATTTTTCATGTGAAATGTAGTTATAATGTGAGTCGTTCGATTATCCGGAAAATTTGATTGTCCGATTTTCGTGAACGCAATTAGTTCGGATAATCAAGGTTCTACTGTAAAAAGAAATCTGTTTGCTCGATTCGATTTTTTTCGTAGATTAGGACGCGTTACTTGTAATTTCGTTTACCGCGAAAACGATCGATCGATAATACGATACATTTTTTGAACTTGAAATTCCTTCGGAAGTCTTCTATCGAGCATAATTATATTTTTTTACAGTCGACCGTTAATATAACCAGCGGACACCTGTACGGTTTATCGCAGATTCAGCGCAATAAACCGGCGATTCTTACTTACGAAGATAAACAGTTCACCTTCGATACTGGTTTAGAGATAAAAAATGTCACGGTAAGTAAGAAAAAAAAAAAAAAATGCAGTCGTTAAAACTCTTAGCTTGTTGCTTTCTTATGTGCTTTATTCGGATATACGTTTTTCGTTTTTTATTTAGATGGATGCGGATTATTATTTAAAACGGGTATGGACACAGCGTTACGGTAAAGTCTCCGCGCATGCGTGGCCTCTTCAGATAGAAGTCGGCTTGCACCTTGACCTCGAGAATTTTAATTTTACTTTGACTAGGTTCAATGTCAATAAAATCAAGTAAGTACAACTAATCTATATTTGAAAAGCTCGATAATTTTTTTTTTT
>JAIFRP010000119.1:691245-701897 GCA_032403825.1 Odynerus spinipes
TTTTTTTTTTATCCCGGACTTACACTTATCGGACTTTCGTTCTCAGGCATATCAAAGTGAAACTTACCGGAAATAATAACTCCGACTGGATCGTAAACGCACTCACGAATGTAGTAACAAACGTGCTTAATAATTATATTAGAAAAACTATTTCTTCCGAAGTATCCACAGCCATTCAAGATTTCCTCGACAAATTTGTAACTCGTAATCCAGATTACATGCTTTTAATATAAGTTAGGGTTATTAAACATAGAATAGAGTTAATAATACGAGAAAGTAGAGTTTCATATTTAGCCAGTATTTTTTTATAATATCTTATAGATACGTATGCAATAAATGACATAACAAAGACAATCTTATTTGTTTCTCTCCCAATTTTTGATCAATCTTTTCTCACTCGACATTGATAATAAACGTGTGTCTTTATCGACTTATAAGCCGTTAACGCTGATAAGGTTGACGATAGCATTAGCATGTTCAATAAAAATAGAGAAACCTGCAGCGGAGCTGTCAGATTTACAGTAATTGCCGATCTAGGCTGTCAAGATGGATCTTCAAAATTTATCGCTTTATCTTCTGGTCTTAGTGGCCTTATTTGCTAATGGAGATTCCAAAATAGTCAGGTAAGAGAATATAAAGTATTTATATTAAATTTATAAAAATTTCAATTAAAGTCCATTAAACGTATTAGTTATTCATATTTTTTTCTTATTGTAGCCTGGATCCGGATAACCAACAAATCACAGCGAACTTCGACAAAATATTCGATCAACTTTTACCAACGATTCAGAAAATCATAAAAGAAAATGGCATGGACCCGATGGAACTTCGAAGTTTCTCGGAAAAAATTTTACCACTTGTACGTATACCAGTGACAAGCTTATCTATTAAGAATCGATAAACCTCCTTTGATAAGAGAGCTCCCAAAAAAAGAAAACTTTTTCTTTTACATATTTTCAGCCTGGAAGACTCAAAGGAAACATCAACTTCCGAAATGGATTTCTTCATTATATGTCAGAGGTAACGCGAGCGAAACATGTGACGGCTCAATATAGCGATAAACGATTGCTTTTGGACATGACTTTAGGATGGCAGCGTTTAGACGTAAGTATTGAGAAGTCTCACGAATTTAAAAAGATTGCAAATTTTCTTTAACGCTAGGTTTACGGGACGCGTCGATATGATGAATTTCAGGTTTGACGAGTAAAATTAGAAAAATTGTTACTATTTTTTCGAGTAATTTTTGTTAACTTTTATTATTGGAATAATACTAGCATATATCCAAATTGATTTCCTTTTTATGCTTATAATTCTGAAACTCCGTATATCGTGTACCTATCTTTCTGGATACTTGTTAATGTGACGGCTGTAAATGTCCGTAAACCTAGTGTTAATGTAAAGTGATAATATTAATTATTATTTTAATTCTTTTTTTAGTTCAGCTATGAATACGATTTTACGTACTTATTGATAAAAAGACGCGGTGACGTTTATGGTCGTTTCGAAGATCCGGCTTTCAATGTATTAATTGAACTGGATTTGAATAATTACGAGGTGATACTTCACAGGGTACAGTTCATCAGAGTCGGGTAATTATCAGCTTTAATATATGTATGTGTCGCTATAACTTTCCGAATACAAGGATGATACTCAAAAACGATAAATATAGTAAGAAATTGGCTGTACCTAAACCAGAGATCAAAAGATAAGAAGGTACACTGATTTCCTCATCCGGTTCTTGTTCACACGTTCATTGGAATGTAAGATTCATAGATAAATAATGTACTCGCGGTTCGATAAGTCGAATTAATCGAAGTAAAGGTCGGGAAACCAAAGTACGATAATCTTAACGAGAGTTTTATCTTGCCTTACATCGAAGGTTCTCTAAATATATCATTCATTCATCATTAGAATACTTATTAGTCAATTATAAACCAATTAGATATATAAATATAGCATCGTCAATTCAACTCTAATTGTATATCTAATATAATTAGAATTATTTAATATTATTGTATTATATCTATTTCTATCTGATATAATTTTAAAAATATCATCAATATAATTCTTATTAGTCAATTATAAATCAATTATATAAATAGCTAATATAAAATTATATAATTTTTTTCCAGCAATGTTAGCGTGAAGTTTTATGGGCACAAATTGGACTCGATTTTGAACTCGATAATCAAACCTATCACCCCCATATTTGAGAATCGTATCTTAAAGATGGTCGAAGATAAAAGTTTAATGCTCTTCGAGCCCGTTATTGATTCTGTGAATAAGTGGATTAAGAATTCTAATCACAAAATCCACAAGTTGATCGCGTCTTTTTAAAAGAAAGAAATACAAGAGGACAAAAATTTGAACAGAAGCCAAGATAAACTATATTTTTAACGGTCACCTGTACTTCAATAATAATAACAATACCAATTTTCGTAACGATTGCGTATAACAATGACGTAAAAATCATATATCGATTTAAGAGAACCGAGTAATAATCGTAATTATTGAAAATTGAATTATGCTAACGCAAATAGAACTTCTGCCTTTCTTTCAAAGTATTATCTCAAACATGCGTTTCATCCTTAATCGGGTGTATTACGTGTCGTCGTATTATCGCTCGACATTACATTGAAGCTCATCCGGGCTTCGAACTTGAGCCCCCGATGTAATTCGGAGAACCTATCGTGTGTTGAATTTATAAAATTGTCATCTAACTTCTCTATTAGGATGACACGTTATCTCGCGTAAAATGTTGGACGATTACGCGGTCGCCATAAATAATATTATTATAGTAGAAAATCTACAAATGCTGTGTATATAACGTTTATTTTATATTTGATAATAATAAAATATTTTAATATTAACAAAGCAATGTGGTAGTAAAATTTATAAAATTATTTCAAGCTTCGAAGATGTTCAACGTAAGCAACAATTTTTAATGTAAACCATAGTATATAAAGACGAAAGGTTGGATATTCGTATGTACAAGGTAATCTCGAAAACTACCAGACCGATTTTGAATTATTTTACCATTGGAAAGATACATTCTTCTGATAGCTATAAACTATACACCATCGCATTTTATAGCAAAGGTGTTGAGCAGTGACGATAAAAATGAAGACGGTCGAGGAAAAACGGCTTTTCGGGAACCTGTCATTGTATATGCTATCTAAAACCGTTAAAGATATATCAAAGTTGTATATAGAATAATTGTTGTAGCAATAAAAATATCTACGAAAGGCCGCGACAACGTATACTTATCTGTTATAGATAGCCTGCAATAAGCACTTTTATGTTATACTAATAAAAGAAGTACGATTTTGTATTTGTATGTTCGCGCTAATCTCGAAATCTACTGAACCGATTTTGATCGGATTTTCATGGATATACTTTGAAAATCAAAATACTTAAAAAAAATAACAGCTGTTCAACAAAATTTCTAATACGAGGTGTACATATTAAAAAAATATATAAAAAAACACGAATCGCTTATAAATAAATTTGTTTTTAATAAGCAATAATTCTATGCGGGCAAAGTCACGGACACAGCTAGTTAATAAATACAGGATGTCCCATTTCAGAAGACGGATTCGATCTTCTCCGAAACTGTCAGAGATATCGATTTTTTTTTCGTGAGGTTGTATGGTATCAAGGGGGACACATTTTGAGAATAACAAAATTTTGTCATCAAGGTCGTTTTTATCGAGATACCAAGATTAACGTTGTTTTTTTAAATGGATCGACGTATTTTTTTACGATCTGGTTATAGTTCATAAAAAAACGAATTCAACAATAATAATTTTGTTGACCTTGACATGACCTTGAACTGAGAAAAACGCTTTTGAAGTAAAGAAAAAGTCAAAAGTTTTGGTTTCTCGATAGCAGTAATTTATTGAAGAAGATCCTCGAAATGATTTTCGATATTTCGATATTTGACTTTGAGTGGAGGCGCCGTTTTTTTAAAAGGCAACATAATTTTTTAATCGCCTAGGTTCATAATAACAAGGACTACTAACCTACGTCTATCACCTACGTTCATAATAACAAGGACTATTAACGTTAATAGTCCTTGAAAAAATTGATGAAAACATTTTGTTTTTCTCAAAATGTGTCCCCGTTGATACTACACAACCTCACGAAACCGAATGTTGATATCTCTGATAGTTTCGGAGGAAATCGAATCCGTCTTCTGAAATGGGACACCCTGTATAATAAGTTAATAAACGTAAATGGCAAATAAATATAAATAATAAATATTGTTGCGTTAGTATTCGAATACTAACTAACATTGTTGAATCTAGCTGGAAGTTCAAAGATCACGTCAAAGGAAGGTACGAAGCAGCACCAAAGTACCTTTCGAGATTACGTTAACATCTTGCTGTATATGGGCATACTATAAGATCTACATACACACGAGCATACTACATACGACACAACGATGCATCTCGTGCAACGATGATTGGACAATCTGCATAGAGATGGGTCCATGAAAATCCATGGACCGTTCGAGGGTCGGCACGTGGGATTTTCCTAGACGAGAGCGGTAATCTCGTTTATACGAAGTGCCGGTGCTGATCGATAGAAACTAGGGATTGGCGGAAACTCGTAGATACGTGCCCGTTGAAGTGGATCCATTCGTTAGCATGTAAATGTAATGAGAGTTTTACGGTAAAATCTTGGTAGCAGATGTGGTTCCGATCGATTTTTTCAAAAAACCCACCACACCAAATCCTCTCTCGGGTTGTCCATTTTCGCGAGTAAATATTTTCACGTGAACAGGAAATAAATAAAAAAGGGGGTCGACGAGCGCCGGGGGACACGTTCGCAAAGAGACACGCGCTAAACGAACGAACGCGAGATTTATTTATTTATTTACTTATTTATTTATTTAAACTCGGCGGTGATCCGAAAGGCGTATTTCGAGTTAAAATGCCGCAGGAATTCGTCGATTTGATCCGAAATGCTTTTACTATATGTAAACCGGATCGTATATGTACAAAAAGCATCGGGTTAGCCATGTTGACCGGCCGATACTGGTTGTCGAGCATTTATATACGCCCATACCTCCATTCGTCCGTTCGTTCATTCGTTTGACACGAAGTACTAATTACATCGTGTAATTAAGTACTCGGGCAAACGGGGGAACTCTCTCTCTCTCTCTCTCTCTCTCTCTCTCTCTCTCTCTTTCTCTCTCTTTTTCTCTCTTTCTCTCTCACACCGTTCGATGTGTGCCAACCGGTGAGAGAAATCGATCTACAAGCGATTTAAGCAACTAACGATTTTCGTGTCGATACTATTCGAGTTTAGCATCTGTAATTTACGTTTACACGTACATACGTATAGACGTGTAGGTATATCGAGCTTTTGTTAATTAAAGTTACTACGCTTTACGAACCGTAAAATAGGATAGGTTTTAAATGAAAGAAATTCGGGAAGTGGGTAGAATGTTTTATTTCATTATAAATTTATTTATACACTCATTAAAGTGTGTTGGTATCAATATCTTTGAGCCACAAGTTGTTGGCAAAAACGAGACGTGAGAATCTCGGAAATGTAAATAAGTACTAGTTGAAAGAGAAATAGGGCACAGTATACACTATGTGTAATTGGTACTGGCTCACCAAAGCACTAGGTGGAGGACTGTTCGCAAATGGAGAGCAAAATTGAATCGATTGGTATGGTGCTAGACCCAACGGGGCGGGTAAAGGCGGTAATATGAATTAGGGAATTCGAACGGAAATTAAAGTTAATAAGGTACTCCCTGCGGTCGTGCCTAAAAATGAGCAAGCAATAAATTCACAGAAATAGGTTTAGTACAGAATATCCCAAAGAAGCAAAGTATAGTCATATGATAGTAAGTTAAATTAGTTGTAAGTTTGGACCGAGCGTCAATCAGAAGCGCAAGTATGAGAGACATGTGTTTAGCATTTATATGTAAAACTAAGTCCACTCCTATGCCCCGTGGAGCTAGGATGTACATTATAATTAGATTGCGGGTGTTTATGCAAATACATAGTTTTGTGGGAAATAGGAAATTTGTTTTGTCATTAGGAGATTCGAAAAATTGTATATTTTTTATTTTGCATATTGCGTATATTTTGCATATTTATGTTTAAAAACATATGCCTTGTACTTGCCGTGGACATATACATTGTATATATCATGCTCATCTGAATCATCTATCTCAATAAATTGATTTAGTCTATTAGTCAGTACTTATACGATACCGGAAAGTGTTAATAGTGTCGATTAAATCTTTGTAACTTACTGTAATTCTAAATATAATACATCAGAATAACTGTAAAACATTTGTTGATACTTAATATTTCACTTAATATAGTATATACTTAATATGGTGCATCTTTGCATATTTTGTATGCATAAGCATCCGCAATCTAATTATAAATATACAGGGTGTTTGAAGGATCAATGGATAGCTTGAAACAGGTGATAGAGGAGATCGCTTAAAATTCATCTAAGATGCTATTATACAAAGTGAATACGAAGAATTAATGACGCAGCGGTAGGTACTAATTAAGGAAGAAATACCCTTAGCAATTATCACGAAAGAAATTCGAAAAAAGGACAGGAATGTGTCTCAATTTCGATAAATTTAAATATTTTTTTAGCTTTTGTTATTTTTCTTTCCCGAAAAACAATCCAATATCTGATTCTTACTTGCGGCGGTAAAAAAAGCTAGTGGCTCTGTTGAAGTAAAAAATCCTTGTTGCTCTTGGGATGAAACAGCAATCGTCGATCGAGGTGTATCACTGCAATAAGCATAAAACAGAGATGTTTTTATTGTCATTAGACTTTCTCTACATCTTTTGATTTTTTTGTAAATTGAAGTTAATGTTGCAAAATATGTTTTCCCAGAATACATTCTGACACAATTTCCTGCACAAAGAGTATCGTGTAGAGATTATGACACCATTAAATTTAAATGAACATAACAATTTGACACCGAGTTATTGAATTTTAAAGGAACCGAATCCAACTTTTTTCAGAAATCAAAAAATTCACAAATACCTCGAAAACGGCGGCACTTTTTATAGTAGCATATTAAGTTAGATGGATTCTAAATGATCCCCTCTGACACCTGTTTCAAGCATTCCATCGATCCTCCAAACACCCTCTATAATAAAAATACCAATATCTTTAACAAGATCCGATCCGGTTTGTCCGAATACCCGTCTAATTGCAAGCTTCGTTAGCATCGTTGATGTTAAAAAATAATAGGGGTTGAAGTTAGCGTGCAAATGCCAGACGCATTTCTGTGGTGAGAGAGGGGGGGGAGAGAGAGAGAGAGAGAGAGAGAGAGAGAGTAGAATCGCGTGTGTATGTACATTCGCAATAGCGTGATTACGTTTCGCGTAATCGATCGTGCCTAATAGTAGGCGAACAGACAAGGGCAAACAAGCATCGTACGTATGGTAGTCTGTTTCCTCGCGCACAATGGATACCCCATTCTTGGTGTACATTATCGATCCTGATATACCTGCATACCTGAGGACCCTGTTACGAGTTGCATGCATTTGGGAGGATATTAACTATTCGCGGAGGATATTCGTGCTTTAGTGTAGGACGACGGTGGTTATGAAAGGGTTACGACAAAGCTCGTATCAACGTCTCTTTTCTTTCTTTGCATATGCTGTGCAGCCAGCTCGAAACATTTTAGTTCCACGTGTTTTATGTGTGTTATCTCTTGACGCGGTTTTAATTAAGAATTTTTATGGTCGTTTTGATGTAATACGTTAGTTGCTGTATACGATTTTTACTTTTTTTTGCATTTTAACATTTTTTTCTCTCTCACTGCATCTATCTTTTCCCTTTTCCGATGTTACACTCGAAAACCTTCTTTAAGGGGCACAACTAATGTGACTACCCCCAAAAAAAGTGATTTTCGAGAATTTATTGAAAGAAAAGTATTGCGTCGAATGTTTTGAAATTTCGAGGATATATTTGTGTATAAATTATGTATACACAGTAATCTTTTTGTATGAAAATATACAATTTTCAGTGACTTATGCGCCGTCTCCCTAGTCTCAACAAAAAAAAAGTTCTCCCACTGCTGCTGTGATTGCGACCTTCAGAGTGCCTGAAATAAAAAAATTAAAAAATTCATGTGCAATAACGCAGGATTGTGAAAATAATTAAAATCCAGTAAAATAGCGGTGTTTTGAAAAAAAGTTCCAAATTACGCTTAAAAATCTGATGGTTTTTTGCATGGCAAATTGACATTTTTTATCCAATTGAAAAACTGGAGGACCATTGTATGAAGAAACAAATACTAAATACGCTAAAACAAAATTCAAGTCGATCGGATGATTTGTATTCGAATTAGAACTGCAACAAATTTGAAACTTTTTTTTGTTGAGACTCGGGAGACGGCGCATAAGTCGCTGAAAATTGAATATTTTCATACAAAAAAATTATTGTGTATACATAATTTATATACAATATATCCTCGAAATTTCAAAACATTCGACGCAATACATTTCTTTCAATAAATTCCCAAAAATCACCTTTCTTTTTGGAATAATCACACTAGCGGTGCCCCTTAAAACTCCACGTCCTTAACTTCTCACGGTGTTTAAATTGGAAATGTAATAATATTTAACCTAATAACGCTAATAAATTAGTAACTGTACAATTTTATATTTACCGCATCAGCAATTGTAGTTTATTTATTTTGTTTCTTTTATCGATATATCGACGAAATACAGCAGACTCCCGTATAACGCGGTTAAGAAATTAGAAAAATCTCGTAGAACATGGCATGCGATGAAAAAATATTACTTTCATAATTAAATTCTATTTTTTACGCTAATTCGCCTAATATCGCAGATTTGGGAGCCCAACTACCGTGCTATACAGGAGTCTACTGTATTTTCTTTACAATTGAAACTGCACATTATGCCTCCCGCACATTATGCCTCCCCTCTCTTTGCGCAACACCGGAAGATCATTTTGGAGGATAACGAAATTCGGAGAGTAGAGCACGGTCCTAACAAGAAATACGTCTCGCTTCGCCTCCGTATCAATTAAACCGAAACGTAAAAGTACGAAAGGGGTAAAACACGAAGCGACGATAGTACCTACTCTCCTCTCTTCTCCTCTACTCGATAAAAGGTTCTCCTCTTTTAGGTTACCTAGCGATTCCAACGTTTTCCATCGTGTTTTTCCGTTTCTCCTCTTCCGTTTCCGTTTACCGTACGGCTTTTGAATCGACGAGAAATCTCCGTAGCGGGACGTTATTAGTCGCGAACCCTTGAAAGAGAGAAAGGCGAGCGAAGGCAGATGCGAGAGGGATTTTCCTCTCTTTTGTATTTGCCGACTATGCACGACGAACCGATGATATGAAACGCAAGTCGGGAGATTACTACAAGTTAGGCTTCATTACGCTATGGTGGTTGTATGTACACGCGCGTGTCGTACCGCGCGTTATATGCATACGTATGTATGTACGTATGCACGATGAGAACAAATGGCGGGAAGAGATGCGCGTTTAAACGTCTACTCGTTAAATGCGAGAGTACGATCGTATGTATAGCAACTACGTTCAAGAAAGCAGAACAAAATTGCATGCATACACGGTGTATGTATTTATAGCCCAGTCGCTATGTACAAAACAAAGAGGCCTGTGATCGCAATAATTCGATACCAGTATTTTATTTTTTTAATCGCTGGGGACGGTCATTGTGAGTCTAAATCCAAATTTTCGAACAGATTCTACTGTAGCTTCGGCCGCCATTTTAAATTTAAGGGTGACTTTTTTTGTTGTCAAATAACTCGCCTATTTTCAACTTCTTACCAAAAAATGGTCATAACTAAATTCGTAGAAAATTTAATTCTCTACAACTTTGGTAATAACAGGTTTTTGTTTTCGACCAGTATTTTTTGTCTTAAACCTGACAACAGGTGTGAAATTAAATTATTGCATTATCTCGTTTATTTTCAACTTCAACGCATAAATAAACATAAAGAAACTTGTTAAATTTAAGATGGCGGCCGAAGCTACAGTAGAATCTATTCGAAAATCTGGATTTAGACTCACAATGACCCTCCCCAACGATTAAAAAAATAAAATACTGGTATCGAATTATTGCAATCAAAAATTACATTCCGACTGGGCTATTAGGCATGTCCCGAATAATAAAAAAAATCTCTATAAGAGAGTACGGATACGAATATAAATAATTTGCCATAGTAGGGCGCCAATATAAATACGATTACGAGTGGTAAGTACCCACCTATGACCTGGACTCTGGGAATGACAAGCGAGTTATGAATTTTAATAAACCGCATTTTAGTTCTATTTCCATTTGATGTAGGTATAAATACTTGTTTCTATAATATAAATTATTTTTCGTTATACAAACGCAATTTTTCGATACAAATTATTTCATCTGATTTCATAATTTTATAGTAAGTATTATATTATTATAGTTTCTTTTTATTTACGACATTAATAAAAAATCGATATTTTTTAATAAATCATTTTTCTTAAATTTGTAAACGATTTTCTTTTATTTTGAAGTAATATTTAAGTAATTCTATATTATTTTTACTAGTCGTATAGTATTGTGGGAGATAAGAAGGCATTTTGTTTAGCTTAGTTTTAATTAGTACTGTCAATCAGGAGT